>JAOWBB010010897.1:0-186399 GCA_028565995.1 Ricinus marginatus
GGAATATTGCATTCATTTATTTATGTGTGTAATAAAACTATGGATTAAGCTCAAGCAAACAAGATGTATTTTTGAAAAAGCGGATATAACCTCAATAAAGTCGTTATAAACTCCAACTGACTTATTTAAAATATTAATATCACGTTTAAGAAAAAGCAAGTGAAGTTGTAAAGTTATTTCTTTAAAAGGCTTTAGAATAAGTCACAATAAATTTTGAATTAATTTTTATCTAAATATAAAAACTGAATTTAAAATTTTGTATTGGCAGAGAGAAAAGAAAATTCTATATAAGCGTCACCAGTGATCTTCTAATAAAGTCACTGAATTTGTGTTTAATTTATAACAAGGAATTTAATTTTATTTAAAGATTTATATTTATGTTTCAGTCTCATACAACAATTAAATTTAAAGAATCATTTGTAAGGCAGAAAGAATAAACGCTCATGCCTTTAGTATTTTTATTTAGTAATATATGATGTTTTGTCCACAGTTGAGAAAGCATCAATAGAAAATTTAAGCTAAAGATAAAAAATTGGCAATTAACCTGTGAGAAAAAAAATTTTTAAGCAGCAACAAATATAAAGATACAAATATAAGTCTTAGGAGTTAAATTAAATTTTTCCAACTAAGGAATTCAATGGTAGTTTAATAAATTAGATGTGAAATAAAATTATCGAGAAAGGAATATGCAGAAAATTAAATGCTGAAAATTTTTACTTTTTTCAATGAGTCACATGATTTCTTTCTAAGCTAATTAATTGTGAAATCCGTTAATCATAACTTACTTACCTCTGCTGCTTCCGTTTCCAGTCTCATCATCTGGATCTTCAGCTTCTGTTGCTTGTGTTTGCGATACCTTGGGTATTTCTAGACAAAAGAAACGAAAATTTTTTTTAGTATTATGCATAAAGTAAAAAATTTCTTCATCTATTCAGATTCTCGAAAAATACTTGCTTATACAGGGAGCAATCTGACTTCTGCTTTGTTGGTAGCCTTTGGCACATCTATTGCAAGTCATCCCCGTTACGCCGTCTTTACAAGGGCATTGTCCGGTGTTCTGATTACATGTTTTGCCGGAAGCACCAACTGGATGACAGTCACAAGCTGGAAATAGAAGAGATTAAATAATATTAACAAAATTTTCTTGATGGTTCGATACTCCTCCTTATAGTCTTAAGCTAATGATCTGATGATAAATAGATTTAGTGGGCTTTGCAATTGATTAAGACAAGCGTGAATGCCCTTTCAAATCGTGCAATGACTAAGAAGAGTAAAAAAAAAAAATTACCTTTAGTTGTCAAGATATTTTTTACCTCCAAATCTAATAGAATTACGTAAAAGAATTTTCAATTAGTTAAGAAGCGACTGCAATAAATCTTTTTAAACATGATTTCTTTTGACCTCTCCGTTTTGTCAAAACACGAAAATGCAAATCTTTATTATTTTTTTTCTTAAAGAAGTTTAACGTATGAAATTAGACTCTCTAAGCTGTTACTGCGTCATAAAAGTATTGATTTGCATGTTTCAAAATCGTCAAAATAGGAAGATAGTTTCGCAAATACTTTCGGGACTCTCGAAGTGAACGAATGGATATCTTCCTCTGGTCAATTATTTCAGTGATATCTTTGATGCGTAAAAAGATCTGACTTCTGGAATCGAATTTCACTTGATTAGCAATTGGTATTCTTTTGATTAAAGAAAAACTAACAATCGGTTTGTCCAAGCATCAAGAACGAAAAATCTAGAATCTTTTAAAATAAATGATTTATGGACAATAAGAATTAAATCCATTTATACTAATTCTGTTTCGATGTATAAATCGTTGAAAGGTTGGTAAAGCCTCAAACTGTTTTAAACGGATTAAAAATTCTCATGAAGTTCAAGATTTGAACTATGATCTTTAACTTAAATAAAACAAATAATTTTCTAATACGATCTTTTTGATGATAATTATAAAAATAAATCTGAATGCGGCAGACTTATTCATTTAAACGTATTTATTTAGGTACAATGAGTGCAAAGTATATTTTCTGAACGAATAATACTGTATGGAAGAATAATAATGATCAATATTTAAAGATTTGTCTTTACGCATGAATCATGCTAAAGGTAAATGTGTCTTGTAAAAAGGCGAAACTACTTGTCATTGCTAAATTTATGTTATAAGGAAGTCTTGACCTCGTGTTAAAACTCTTAATGATAATTCCGCGCAGTTGTAGAAGCGAAACTGTCATTAATCCGTTATCTGCACATCTTCCATATTATCTTCTAATTGTTCAGTAGCTCTGTGAATTATAAATTTATTATCCAGTTTTCTAATTTGTTTTTTGTTCCTAAATATTTATTTATACTGAAACATTCATAGTTTGAATTTAATTGATGTTTACAATCAGGAAGAAATATTCAAATGAAAAGGAAATTATAACTATGAATTGCCGCATCGGCCAAAACAACTATAAATCTTGAAAAAATGAATGTGATATTACTATTCAATATTTGGAATTGATAGAAGTTTGCCGAAAGCATATTAAATGTAGAATTTTCTTCTAATTTATTGCCATTAATGTCGATATGAAAAAATGTAAAAGATTTAATAATAATGTTACAGTGAAATTTATGAAATTATTTATAGGAAAGGAAAAAATTCGGAAAACTAACTAAAAAATAATTTACATTTTTCTTTCATAACAATAGTAATTTTTTTAGATAATTTAAGTATTAATTAAAATATTAACAAAAAAAATAATAAATCAGAATCGGGATATTCTTACTTAATTTAACATTTTTTAAATCTTCTGTTTAATTTTTTGAAAAATTTTCAAATCTCGTCAAAGAAATCAATAAAATAACATTACCAAAAATTAAAAGAAACATGATATTCTGTGGTAAGTAATAACTATAATTTTTTTCTAGTTTTTTAGATTTAAAAATCTAAATAAAAGAAATTTAATAGTTTTAGTATCATTATGAGAAACTGAGCTGATTTAATGAGTGCTTTTTTATTACCAAAAAAATTTCCATTAAATTCCCGAAACGAGGAGCGACTTTACACAAAATTAAATTTTACATAAATTAATATGAACCATATGGAAAAAAAAATTTGGAAATTCTAACCTGAAACCTTATATTTAGGCCTAATATGAAGGTATTAAATAAGCCCCAGGGATGCCTCCAAAATTCGATATTAAAGCGTTAACAGTGCGTCGAAAGCGTCAACATTTAAATTTGTAGCATCATATGTCATACTGTTTTCGTTTTATAGCTTCATCAAATAATCAATTATAAAGTTGAATGGTCTTGATAATAATTACAAAATCCCTAAAGCGCTTTTTAATTTTTACAGCACGTTGAGACCAGAAATTTGGGTTCATCAAAGGCGCATAATGAAAAAAAGCTTAAGTTAATGTTTAAAATGTTATGTCAGAATAAAATATATTTATGAAAAATATTTAAAATTATGTACTTTGAATTAGTAAGCTTAATGATTAAGGAAAAGTATTATGTTATTTCAACAATTTTTTAGAATATGCTGCATGAAATATTTCACAGTTATGATTTTAACATTTTATTGAACCAAAAGGGTCAAGACAAAATTGTATGAAATTTAATACTTTTACTTTACAAATGTGGTGTTGGGAAAATTCAATTAACTCTAAAACTGTTGCTTCACTATGAGATTCTTTGTATGCGCTTATATATTCAACCATTTTCATAATTAGCATAAAAAAAGGAATTAATAAAATCAGTCATGTATGATTAAAATTAATATAAAGTACTACTATTCTATGTACATTAGATATTTTATTTGCTATGATGGCATATCTGATATTGCACTAATAAAAGATTGAGCAAGAAAATATATTGGTTTGTATGAGGTTTTTCTTTAGATCTTAGATATTTTACAGAGGAGCAACTAGTGCCCAGTGCCTAATATTAAAAAAATTAAATATATTCAATTTATGAGATATGAGATGTAATAAATTAGAATTCAATTTGAAAATTTAAATAATACGTAATTTAGTGATAAATTTATATCAATGACTGGGTAGGTGAATATCTTTTTCTATTAAAAAAAATTCATTAATGGAATAAGAAGTTAAATTACTTTTGAGAATTGATGCTGTCTACCGAATTTCATATAAAAATAAAATTTTTGTAAATCCGCAACTTTAAGATGACAAATTTAACTTCATTTCTACTAGTTTTACTGACAGAGTAAAATAATGTATGAAGTTTTGCTTTGAATACCGTCTTTCTCAAATCAAAAAAATAGGATTAAAATGTAAGTACAAGATAAAAAGAAATATATATATTATTTTTGGCTATATATTTAATAATGAAACCAAAAAATCAGAAAATAATTTTTTTCTTCATTTTCTAACTGCATTTAATTTCTCAAATAAAAAATTATTAGTTTTATATTTCTTAAATGATTATTAATAAATTTACAAGAGCTATCATAACAATGTTCCATACTTACCGAAGACATGATATTTTAAAAATATAATTATTAATCAAAGTGCACACTAAATTTTTATAAAGGCATTCGAAGCTTTCCTATTAGAATTTCTGCAGGTTACAATTTACTGGTAATTATTTTAAAAAAATATGTTTGAAATACGACTTCAGAATTCTTTAATTTTCAATTTTTTTCACTTTTTTATGACACAAATTTCAGATGAAAACATAAAATAAAGAAAAATTGAGAATTAGTATTTGGTTTTTCTGAATTTCCTTCAAACTTTTAAACCTTCTTTTTTATTACGGCCAGTAGGTATCTTACAGATTAGACTTATATTGGTTGAGCACACACGCATAATAAATGATTAACATCCGGAGATGAAAAATTGATGATCCCCTCTTCCATGGGTTTCATTAAATGTTGCTTAAATATTAATATAATTTACCAGAAATTAAATATTCTCGAACAGGTCTTTAATGAAGTCTTCATCATTCTGAGCATTTAAATTTAAATGAGTTCTTTTGACATTTGTAACTCCGACACTTAAATATTCAATAATCCCTTTTTTTTAGCAAAATCCGCCATTTGCCAAATAACCTTTTCGTGTGTGGATGGGAGAATTTATGATTTTTTATAGCTAATCTCCTTCTTGAGAGATTCAATCTTTGACTTCTTTGCATCACTTCGATGGTTATATTAATGGAAGAAAAGCTATATTAAGTAAATGTGAATTTTAAAAATATAAAAGTTTTGTAGGTTTGAACTCATTCGGGTAAAATGCGGTTATTCACAGTTTTTTGTCACTCCGAACCAAATCTGAATATTTAAGAAAGTCATGATACCATGATATTGAACCGATTTAGCAACGATAGAGATTAATATTACTTCAAATTACGATTTATTTTTTAATAGATTTGAAATTTAATATAATTTTTGTTATTAATAATCCTGCATTAGATTTAATAAAAGAATTTCAAATGCTTTTTTTATATTGTATATTAAGTCTATTTTTTATGTAAACTGCTTATCCTGCATTTATATCTGGAAATGAAATATGTATGAATTACTTAGAAAAGTGAAGTTCTTAGCATGAAAATAAAGGGATACCTTATGAAATAATAATGGAAGGAACGCCCCAAGCACAAAAGCAAATTTAAAATCATGCGAGCAGAAAAATTTGAGATTAAAAATTGCTCCAAATTTTACATATACTTTGGTACATGGATATTGCCAATGTCATAATGTTGAATCAATCTCTTTTTTCATATTTTGAAATATACGGAAGAATATGAGAACGCTTTCGGCATATTCGTATTTTATATTAAATTTTTGTCATCACATTATTTTGTAACTGGCCTTTATCGTTGACACATATTTTTAGAACTATGTCAAAAACGACAAAAACAATATTTCTTATTTTGCCAGAAAAAATCTAAAGCAAACTTGTATTAATTTCAAAACTTTTTCTGTTATTAACTTTCACATATAAAATATTATCTTTCCTGTAAGTATTAAAAAAATTTAAAAAGATTTTGCTATGAGGATATTATATTCAACCAAATACAACTAAACAACATGTATAGATTAAGCAATTTGTGATTTGAAAGTTATATTTTTAAAAAATCTCTTTTGAATCTCAGTTACATTTTAAAATATTATTAAGTGAATAATATATAACCATTTCATAAGTGTATTACTTATGAATAACTGTTCAAAGCTACTATAGTACATTAACTTAAGATTGTAAATATTTGGAAAAAAAAAGATTGTCTTTTTGTGGAAAGAAAGGACTTATTCTTATTGGAGAGAAAAAAGACTTGAGCTAAATTACTCCTAGAGCTTATAATATTCGAATAAAAAGATATAATTATCAAAAAATGATCAAGAATAAGACTTATTCCGCAGATAATAATATGTTGACAAAGAAAATATGAAGGGGAAAATATAAAGGATCTGACTGATTTATAAGGGAAGAATCCAACAACTTTTTAACCAGACTAAAAGTATATGCAGAGTTATTTAACTTTATAATGAATTCCACCGCTCTAAGGTAGAATGAATGACATTAAAGAAATATTGAGGTAATATTTCTTAAAAGGAGAGCAGTCAGTGTTTAGATTTTTGAGAACTTTTGGGATTTGAGAACTGATTAGGACATAAATTAACCAGTGTTTTTGAAGAAGATAGTCTCTATTAAAATTTTATATATGAGAGGAAGAGCATTTCTAAAAATAATCCTCAATTTGAGCAAAGCTTTTCCAATTTACGGAATCGTATATTTTACTTAAAATTCGGTTTTTTTAGTTTAAAAAATATACTGAAAAAAAAATTTAGTCTTTTTTCTATTCAAAACCAACGGCACTTTTATAAGGAACATACGAGGAAGCAATTTTCCCAAATTTTGAGTTTCCCAGTCCAATTATGTTAAAATAAATGTTTTTAACTACTTTCTAAAAAGGTTTCCACTTTTTGCTTCAGTTTTATTTTTCTCACCCTTCAAAGTATCACGTCTTCCAGAGTTGCTTTCTTTGAATACAGTTTACCGTATTTAACAGTAATTGATCCATAATCGTTTGCTTAGAACGGGCACATTAACTCCCCTTTTTTGGGATGTTCGTCGGCATTCCTCACAGTACTGTGCATGCACACATCATTGCTTTTGGAAATGTGCTCTAACCTCTTCTAAATATTTCTTCATACATTATTATTATTTTATTCATTAAAAAATTTTTTACGTTATCAATTTCTTTCTGTTACTTATGAAAATGGACATTTAGAACACAAAGTGTTTCTCGAAAAACAGTTGCTAGTTATAAAAGACATTTATTTATACATGTGAGAATGAAAACAAAAATATAATTTCTATACATGAAAAAATTATTTAGAATTAAATAAATCCCTTACCAAATATTGCTTATTTATTAAAAATTTTTCTTTTACTATTTATATCCGTATATTTTTACTACGCGAAGTAAATTTGAGATTCTGTGTTAATAAGCTTCTTAAACGTTTAAATAACATAAGCAAAATACCATGGAAATTATTCCTTTAAAAATTGGTTCAGATTTCATTTCATTACTTCTCATTAATAATGATTCCCAAAAATATTTATTTGCTTTTGACATTTATATTTTTGAAACTTTTGCTTTTTGTCAGGACTGCCTTTTATATCCAGATTTATTTTATCACATTCAGGGTCTAATGATCTATATGGTAGACTCGAAATTCAAAAATATTCCAATACATTTTATTTAATCGCAATGAATTTTTAGTATTTAACATGCACTAAATATAAAATTAATGCTCAAATATTTAATTAACGATTTTTATTCTAATATTTAAGCATCTGATGTGACAAATCCCTTTTAAGCTATGGCTTAGCGAAAATTAGAACAGCTGCTAAAGGGGATATTTCTACACTCCATATTAAGCTTAGAATTATGATGTTTGCGATAAACGTTCATTTGGTTTCACTTCTTAAGCTATTGGACAGCTGCCTAACCAGCGAAATATCTTACTTTCGTCATGTCGGCAGACCTGTTTGAATTTGCATAGAGCATACAGAGTTCATATGGTTTTGAAGATCCAAGTCATTCCCCATTAGTGAGCAAAGAAAAAAATTAGAAGAGCAGCATTGAAAAATAATATTGCAATAAATCTTTTAGGTTAAACAAACATTTTAGTGCTTTAACGGAAATATGATCATTCAAGAAAGCACAAGATATGAAATAAGAAAAGTCTGAAAAATTGAAAACAAAGAATAAAGGCAGATTATTGAGATAATCACAAAGGCGTTGAATCTTATTTTTTGGTTGCATATATTGCTTATTTTGTGCATATTAATATGTTTTACATTTCTTAATATACAATCTTTTGGAAGAATTTCTCTAAAACTTATATGTCATTATATAACAATTGCATAAAAACTAGAAAAATTGTTAAAATTATAAAATTCCATTCATATATTACCAAATCAAATCCAAACAAAATATTTTCTTATATGCACCTACAATCTTTTCATTGATTCAATCATAAACAGAATTGAACTTAGTTGCTTGATGTTACGAAAATATAATGCATCAAAAATTCAAAAACTACTTGTATTTTTTTTAAAGTGCAATGGAGATTATTTAATAAGACTTCGTTTCGTAAAAAACTTATCGCAAGCATTAAAATTTCTGAACCCTAACAATTTCATAAAAATCGACATGAATTGATATTCGATATCATGACATCTTGATATTAACAATTTTAAAAGTCTGTGAAATCTTGTCGAAAAAAGTTTACACACAGTAATAGTTCGCAAAATACATTTTTTAATATTTTCTATTACATTTGTGTACTTAGAATAACGCAGTTATATAAAACCTTTTTTCTGGCGATCAAAACCATGGAGGGATTATGAATAAAACCTATCTGAGGATAATTTTTTCGATAAGGCACGGTTTTGATGAGATTTTCCTTTTCATTGTGGTTTGCTTGAATCTCATACACCGTCACTCTTACGCAGCATTTTTATCATTATCATTGTCTAACAGCCCATTCGACTTCAGTAATTTTTATTTTGGATTGAAAAACCGTAGGAAGTTGAATAAAAACAAGTTCGTCGTACTTAAAATAAGTATTCTCATGTAGTGTTTGAGATTATTTTACACTGAATCCCGTTTTCATATGGATTTATAAATGTATTTACACCGGAGCAGTTAGCGTCGGACTCAACAATAAAGCCACAATTTTATAATCGTATTGAAACGAACGCAAGCACGCACGGAGTTTCGTTGTGTGAAATAATTTATAGGTTATCTGGAATTTAAGAAAACCGAGTTTTTCGGCCCTCACTCATTGGCAAAGTGCAGGTTCGGTGGGAGATACTTTTGTCTTTGGCCGTGGTCGATATGCGCTACCTGAAAACTTTTAAATGGGTGTCGTCCTTGTGAAAGTGATTCCTTAAAATTGATAAAATTATTTCAATGCCTGAAAAAAAATAGATTTTTTTTCTTAATTCCTAAAAGATCTTTAACATTCTGATTTTGAATAGATAGCACAGAAACACCTTTGGAAGAATTTAGGGTCGAAAATAATTTTCCTTTTTTATCCACATTCCTGAACGGTGAAAAAGCGTTTCCGAAATGTTGAATTGTTCTTCTGAAATCTGTAGAAAAATTTTATAACGTCCCAAATTATGGCTTGGACAATAATTTCAATCTAATGCATCCCACAAAATCCAGAGAAATCCTGCATAAAGATTTACGTTTTTACGTTAAAGGTGCATATATATATTTATATTGCATTGTTCCATTTACTTCCTCAGGTTGAAAAACATATTTTACAGTTGCGATATTAGGTATGGTAATATACCTTCTAGTTAAATTGACAATCTTCACTTGAATGGAGAGTTAAATGTCGAGAATCAATTTACAACTGCCAAAACGGAAAGAGAAATATTCAAATACTGTAATTTACAGTACACTAAAGTAAAATAAAATTTAAAAAAAATTCCTATAATACAGGTCCAGGTCGTCCAAACTCAGGTCGCCTAATCATCAAGCGCCCACGCTTCAAAAATGTTATTTAAAAGTGTTTAGAAATTTAATATAAATTTTCGTATGTGGCCCTTAATTTTCCTTCTTTATATTAACATTTTTCATAGTGAAACACTAAAATCTTTTAGTAGTTTTGATTTTTAAAAAAATTAAATTGTTAAATAAAACATATTGATGCCTTATATAATTATTGTATTAATATTTTTAATTTAAATAATTTTAAATTATTAATGAATATCTTTGTTAACATTGTTTTCCTATAACATTTGAGTCACACATTAACCGCAATCTTAAGTTGTGATACTCATGCAAAGATTGCACGTAAATTTTCTTTATTGCGGCATATTACATAATTGTAAATAAGATGTGATATAACAGCAGAACAGTATATATCATATGGTATGATCATGAAGATCATAACGGTGGTTTAAAATAACAAAATCAAATGTTAATGTTTACTGTCCAGAAGTGTCTTTAATCAAGGAGTGTAAAATAAAAGTATAGACAACAATAAATGTTAGTAATTCAAAAATTTTGGATTAAATCACAGCATGAAAAACAAATGTCATACGTCATCTTGATCGCAACCCTTATTTTTTGATTTACTATTTCTCATATATTGTGAAGGTTCCCCGCAGTGTTGCAAGTATAAATCTAGTTTTTCTAATTCATTTGGGTTTCACGAAACATTTGATCATTTTAAAAGTAAAATTCGGTAAACATCTATGATTCCGAACCCATATGAATCTATCCTTTTGACATCAATTGGTATAGTAGAGTAATATCTACCAAACACTCGATTTTGAGAAAAGAACGAGAATTTTTAATATAAGTTTTTTTTATAAGCTTTTCACAATAATAAAATATTTACCCTAGGAAAAGTTTCAAACATTATTGCTTCAATTAAAGTATTACATAAAAACGACACACGTCGAATTTGTACAACGGCAATATCTAAATTATTTTCGTGCTACTCTAAATAATTTTTCCATCGAATAAATCAAATTCTCCGACGTGCTCCCCAATTTGTTTTCTTTTAGGAAGACCGTCTGAATTTGCGCGCCAGAAAGTTCCATCTTTTCGACTATTAATGTAAATTTATTAGTCGACAGATATTAATTCGTCGGTTATAAAAGAAAATATATGAGTTTGTCAAGAATCATCTTATACTATTAATATAATCAAAATTTGTGTGTACTGCGGGAGGGGCAGAGAAAGAGAGAGAGAGAGAGAGAAGAATAGATATTAAATTTTGTATGATCTGTTAATATTTATAAAGTTCTCCTATTTCAGGCTTATTTAATGACATACCAACATTTTCAAAAAATAACAGTTTTAAAAAGGTGGGGAAAAAAATTTTCATTTCACAGACATGATAATTTTTTAAATCAATTTCTTTTAGCATTTTTTAATGCATGCTTTATTTTTCATCAAATATTGACTGCTGAATTCCTAAGAATATTCTTCAAAATAGCATCGGTTTAGTTACATTTATATCTCAAATTCTGCAGTTACGTTCCTATCTTGTATATATTACAAAATTCGCAAAAGAGTTTTATTTATTATAAATAAAAGAGATATGGCGATGAAATTTCTTTCCTCTGAATATTTCACGGCAGTTCAGTTCCCTAAGTGAGTCCTTTTCTTCTCGCTATAATGTGGAAAATTTCTTCGGGCATTCTGCAGATGTAATCGTCTGGAGACGGCATACAATGGCAGTAGGTCAAAAAAATTGATGGAAACTTTGGTGGAGAAAGGTGAAATATATAAATTCCGGGATCGACATCGAATACGATCTTTTGACTTAAACGATAAAACCAGTTAAAACGGTAACCATTTGGAAGGACAAAAATCAGATGAAGGAAGAGACTTATATTGGCTAATTAGATCGGAAGAAAACCGGTTCTACTAATAGGAAAAAAGCATTAGTCTTATAAAACTGAAAAAAAACGCACAAGAAAATAAATTTAAAGCATAAACTAATTAATTAACTATGATTTTAATTTGTATGGATTTTGACAGGGCCCACACATAAAAAAGCCTCGTAATTAATTATCTTAATCAGAGTAGGTAAACTTGTTTGAGAAATTATTCTGGGTCCATTTCTGGTTTTCAGAGGAAACCAATAGACCGTGATCAATACGCTGAGGATAGCGGAATGCGGTTACTATCACGTCCTTTCGGTAAAAACATTCGAATCTCGTCCCTTCAAACGGAATCAAAAAATTTATTTTTATACGTCAAAATTAGGAAATCAACAAAATTAATGCGGAGCAACCAGATTTTAAATTTATCATTAGTATTTGTCACTGTTCTTAAATCGCTTTGAAGGTTCATCCAATTCCTCGTCTCGTTTCATTTGGTAACTTACATTTTCGCAAAGATTCACAGGAACCTTTTAACTAAATAACAAAAAAAAATGAAGAGAGAATATTGAAGAAAACCTTAAATACCAGGTGCAAAATGCGTCTGAAAAGTCGAATTATCTGCATGCTCTTTCATTGCTTTAAAATGAAATTAAACTTTATGATATATTACTGAGTAAATCTTGTATTATATAGTAGTGTAATTCACTAAAGCATTAGGAATGGGAGGAGAATTTCTGAAGTCTGCTTGATACCAGGCGTTAATGTTAATTTGAGGCCATTTGTTAATTCAAAAGATAGAAAAAGGCAGATGGGATTTCAAGACAGCGATACTCATAAGATGACAACATCTGACAGAGGAGAAGAAAGATTTGACAATAAATTATTTCTCATTGAGAGAAAAACAATGGCAGTGCATAATACACATTGTAACTTGGGATGGTCAATTTTAATTCTGAAAAGTAGAGAAATCCGATTTTAATGCCAGAGTTTCGAATATGGACAAAGCTCATGACCAAGGTATAGAAATGTGATTAAAGGGCATACAAAATTAAAAGGGACGAAAAAATGATTCATTGAAATACGGTTAAGAAGAACGTTTCAATAGTTGAAATGAAAAAAATATGGTAAGCCTTATTAATTCGGATAACAAAAGAATTTTTTTGAAGTTTCATCTGATTTTTCACATGGATTTGGGGCGGATATGAAAGAAAGGGCAAAAAAAAGGTTTATTCAGACAATGCTTTTTTTAGTACGCTAAAAAAGAGAAAATGTCGAAATGCCCAATATATAATGATGTTACGGGTGTATTGATGATAAAGGCCAAGAAGATTCTTCGCCAATTAAATGTAAGTTAAAAAGAATGGAAAAGTAATTATGTCAAGTAACTTCTTTGCCGTAATGATGAGAGTTGGTGTTTTTGAATTTTATGAAACGTATTGATTTCTGATAACAATAACATATAAATATAATTATTTAAAAAGATCAAAATTTTATTAAAATCAATTTTCAGTTCTTACTAGAAGGTACAGATATATATTATTTATATATAAATATATATATATGTTATGGACGATGAGGAAATACGTATATTTGCTCATCAAACTTTTTTAATTTAGAGGAATTTCCACTTTACACTGAACAATGGTGTATGCACAGACCCTTTTCTGTAGTTTTCATTCGATGGTAGAGCTCACGAGTTTTCGAGAAACTTCATTCTGATCTAATGAGAAGGCAAACAAGTATTTCTTTTAAAAACTGCAGTTTATTTTTTTGTTCCTTCAATTCGAAACTAGATTAACTGACATCGGCTGGAAACGAACGTCCGATCGAGAAGCATTTGAGCAATATTTTTGTAATTTTTTCCCGAACATGCCTTGATATTTACTCTAACGACGTGACTTGATGTACTTTCCTATTCTGCATTAGCAGGATTGAAAGAACAGAGTATTTTAAAACGTTGCAATTTTTTGAATACTCTGGGTGGTCAAGTTTCTTATGAATGCAAGTAATTTCAAAGGCAAAAAATTTTTCATTTTTATCTCCCATGCAAATCTATTACTGTCAAAACAGTTGCTTTCTCGTGCTTTGTTCCCGACTGCCACATTTAGAGTAATATAATTAGTTAAATTTTTTATTTTTTTAGAAAATGAAAAATACATCAGAAATAAAGTTATTTCCACAAACGACTCGAAACTAATAAAGGAGAATCACGACTATGTAGATTCGTACATAATATTCGTACATGTATAAATAAGGAGGTTGATTTTATTGTGAGCATGAAAATAATAGGTTATAAAGAATTGTGCGTAACTGAAAAAAAGATTTAGAGATTGAAAACCGTGAGTAAAAGCGCATGTTTTGTAATATGTATTTAAGTAAGAATCTTTTCGCATAAATGGGGTAAAGAAAGATAACTTAATCAATTTCAAAATACATTGAATTTATTGCTAACAGTATGAAATCCAAATAAAGAAGATTTTTCACATGCATTTAAATCATAAACTTTTTTTGTATGGTCTCTGTATTGGGAGATACGAAGCTTGAAGGGTTAAAATATAGATTCCACATTAAAAAAAATATGGAACTAAATTTATTTTGGATAGGCGCCAGTGTAATTTGTCATGAGTTTAGTGAAAAGATTAAAAGTCAAGACTATCACACAAAATAACTCTTAATCTATGCCACAATGGAATTTAGCTGGCTTAAAAACTTTCAGCTTATTCCATATTTTATACCCAATAATACCTTTCTTAAAACTGTTTAAAATCATCCCAAAGAAATATGTGATAATGCAATCGAAGATTCTTCAAATTAAATCTATGAGAAAATTTTTTTATTTTTGCAATAAAGTCAATTGCATCGTTAAAAAATCCAATTGCAGAAGACTTAAAAAACAAGTCAAACATTATCTCCTTGAATTATACTGGAAGCAATAAAAAAAATCTCCTTGAATTATAAGTTATTTGATTTTTAAATAAGACAAAATCTCCTGTTTCAGCCTTTTTCAACATCTTTTTGCCAACCAGTATAAATGATACTCGATTTGAAGGTTTTAGTTTCTTAAAATTTTCCGTTTGAACAATACTTTTTGTAGTTTATTTTTCATATAGTAATACATAAACCCCATATGGATATAAATTTATTTGTAAAATATAGATTTATCAAGGCTAAATAAATCATTCTTTCGTTGCAATATTATACTTTAATCAATTTGTTTGAATCATTGAAAAGTGCTACTCATGAGTTTAAATAAAAAACGCATAAAACAAAAATATTAATTTGAAAATCGCTTTTAAAAGTTTATTACATAATATTTATTGTATGTTAACCTTTCTATTCATATTAGTTGCGAAAAATATTGTAAATTTTGTTATGTTAACACTTATATTTTTTCAAATATTAAAACTGTTTTCCATGAGAGAGGCATTGCAAAAAAACGCAGATCCCATGAAATGCTTTGTAAGCAATTCAAGGAACCATTAACAAAAACGCTTTTGATATTAATAATTGGTTGTTATAAAAAAAATGAATCGAAAAAACTAAGACTTTTGCTCGTAAAAATCATTTTCAACAGTTGCTTATGATTGCGTTCAATCGAAATGTTCAAAATTATGAGTTAAGCTTTAACGAAACATAAAAATTTACGATTCCGACTTTACTTTTCACCTGAAAAACCCTTCATGTTAACCATTAAAAGTGATATTTTAATTTCAATATTTGAATGTAGCCAATCGTCGTTTAGCACTCGGAATTTCCATGCAGATTGTTGTCAATTTAACCACTGAAATCGAAACTTACAAGTCGTCTAAAGCAGTTTTTTTTATTTAAAATGATAATTTATGGGTTCATTGTTGTGCCGAATTTATACCTCCGGAATATAAGAACATCTAGCACGGATTAGGAGATATATTGTAAATGACATTAATGAAAGAAGGGAAAGGAGCTTGGCTTAGGAGCATTTATTTGGTAACGTCTTAAGACATCTTTTCGTTATCGTTCCCGCTATAAATAAAAGTCGCGGAAAAGGGTTATCATTGTTCCCCGCTTTTATTTAATTAAAGCTACCATTTACATAGATACCTTATCGTAAAGTAAATATGTAAGAAAAAGGAATTTTTCTGTTCACATTTTGTTCACAACTGAAATTTAATTAAACGACGAGAAAATTAAAGGAGAATCTAAACGGTTTTTGGTTGAAGTGTGCACTTCAGCAGCTAATGCGGCTCTCAAACGATAAAATCGAGTGAACGAGCTTACCATTTCGTACCGGAAACACGATTTCTCATTGATGAGACCAGATATGAAATACACATTTAAGCCGCGCCTTGCATTCCACTGACATTTTCGAAACCTCCGAGGCAAAAATTAAATGCGTTTTGCGAAACCCTCTCAAAATTAAGGAAAATTTCCTTGGGCTCTCGATAATTAGTTTTTTTTACCCGTTTAAGCTGTATAAGATGTTATGAAAATCCTTTTCCTAGCGTTCTAAAAAATTTGAAATCACAGAAACGAAACAAACTGATGATGTTTAATCGCATGAATGTGATTTTGATTTGGACATTCTTAATTGCCAACTTTTATGGTCAATTCAAGTTATTCAAAATATCACATAACCTCTGATATTAAGAAGAACCATCAACTATGCTCGTAAAAAGCAATTGTAGCAATTGCTTTATTTAATCTACGGATTACTTTATTCTTCAAACGAATTATTTTATTTATATTAGCTATAAATAAATTGATAGCTAATCTTAGTTACCTATATATAATATAAACCTTCCGTTTGAAGATATGCGTGATGATTTTCGTTAAATGTAATTATGACCGCATTTCTTCAAAACATCTATTTTTTAATTAACTTAATGAGTTAATAATAAGATAATGCGGAGATACATTATTAAATACTTTTACATATCATTGATTTATAATTCTATTAAAAATAATAATTTCATAATTTCGCGATCATTAAAGTTTCTGTTATAAAATATAGATAATCATACGATGTACGGCAAGCTCGAGAGTAAAAATTTCATAAATTAATGAAGTTACCTTAATTATTTATTTAATAATTCTAAGTGATAAATCATCAGTGATCATGAAAAACAAAAAAAGAGTTACAAATAAATAATTTTTATGAAAAAGTATTAGGTTCAAAATAACATTTTTGGCCAAGGGTTTTTTTGTTCTTTTGATTTTTATTTTAAATCAAAATAAATTTCGTCTTCAGAACGCACCAAGTATCGAAGTGTAATTTTCACAAAACCTGCCCCAAATGACTAATTTTCCAAAATGCCCCATTAAGTCAATGCATCTAATAAAAGGATATTATTTTTCATTGTAATTTAGCAGGTAAAGATTCTGTTTTGGGTAATAAAAGTTTGAAAAAAAATGCGATAGCTTTTCAAAATTTACCGGCTATGCTTAGTTTGCCGACAACATTGATTGCTGCAGCCCTATAAACCATTCAAACCATGGCGCGAGTGAGGCTGCATAAAGCAGCGATTCTTTTCGTAAATTAAATATCGTCGTAACGAACTCGAACACTTCGCCTTCTTATAATGGCTCAACTTTCTTTAAAGTAAGATAAGACTGGACTGCAACAGAAGAATTGTTCAATGGCACGTGGATGTTTTGAATATTGACAGAACTGTAATTCTAATGTAAAAATTACGTCGAACCTAATTTTTCTTGTTGAAACTCCGCACCTTTAGTTCAACGGCTATCTAATTTCGCCGTTTCCGCAGGGAGGGAAGGAGCTCTTAAGAATCGTGACTATATTTTCTGAAAAATAAAATATTTGTTTCCTAATATAAAATCAGAAATCCGGTGAAATATTTTCCACTCTCCTACACATTTACAATAATTATGGTCATAATATTTCCTGCACATTCAGTAGGGTATGATTAATAAAATGTCTTCGGGATTGGCATAATCCCACAGTGCTGGTTTCCAATCCGAGAAGAACGTTTCAAAGAGGCGAATCGCTAATCAAGGGCTTTCCAATTATTATTATTTAGGACATTCATTTTATCATATATTGATCTTTATACGGCATTCATCAAACCGCACTTGGAGCGTTGGGCAAAAATTGAAAACAAAAATATGTTCCTCATTTTGCTCGAGGTGGTTCATTCCATTGAAAATACCTTGAATAAAGATACATTATGATTTTAGAAGATAATGCTTCGAAGCTTATTGAACTTTTTTGTATTAAGCTGTATGTGTTAAAATAACCACAAGGTTATAATATAAAAAAGGAATACGTAATTAGAATCAACAAACCAAATTACGATACCTTTAATGATATCTTCATAGAAAACCACTGCTGGATAACTAATATGCACTCTTGTGAAACAATAAACTAAAATAATTGTTTTCAAGTAAAAATAAAAGAAAAGAAAAAGATTAGAAAACGAAAATAAAAGCAAAATTTTATATGCAAATATTTTTATTCGCATTCACCATCAAATTATTTAATTTTCAATGTGAAAAATAAAGAATTTAAGACTAAGTTATCAAAAATTAACTCGTAATTAAAATAAGAAAAAGAATACAAATTTATACACTTCCATGAGCTGGTAAGTTTATCGGCATTTACTTCTTATCCTACGTAATGTAATTAAAGCAAACGGGCTCTTTTTGAACAAATTGTTTAATGAAACCTCAACTATAAGTGAGGCGTACAGCATGTGTTTCAAAATGACAGAAACATTAGATAAAAACGATTTTTAGATTTCTTTAAATTACATTCAGGTGCGGTAAAAGAGCTTTTCGACAAGGCAAATATCAAAGAAATTAAAACTTCGAAAACCGTTTTTAGAATAGCTTGAAACTTATTTGAACTGTTTTTCCTGCGAAAATAGTTCCCAAGGGCTATTAAAATGCCAGGCAAATACGAATAAATTGTGGTTGGGAAATGTTTATAAAAATGACTTAATCTCGACTGATTCATTAAAATCTACACTTCATTTTAAGAAAAATCTATTATTTTTTTTTTTAAAAAGTAGCCCGAAATTTTTCGAAGTGTAATTCTAAATAATCTTATGCAAGGAATTACGTATGTTGATACGGCAGCAACAACTTCCCTTTCTAATTTTCATTTTGTTTCTATTAAATTCATTTTCGCGTTAAAAACGGATTTCATCTTCCCGAAAACTTGTTTAAATTAAACACGAGAATCTTTTGCAAGTTTTTCGTGACCATTCTTAAAAAATAATCCTACATTTTATAGAAGTTTTGATGGTCTTTTTTACAGACTTTATAAAAGCAAATCAGCCCAATCCATCGTTGCTAAGATCCCAAAACAATAACGGGTGGAGCAAGAATAAGGGAAAATTTAGCACAAAGATGGACAGAAATTCGTATGGGCACAAATTATTCTAAACATTCTTGTTGAGAAACTAAGAATTAAACGGAGTTTGTATTTTTCAGTCCTTTTTAAAAACTTATACCGTGGAAAATTCTAAAATGAAAATACGTGTCGGCAATCTTAAATCAGCATAAAAGTAGATGCGACATTTTATGTTGGAAGTACAAAATATAAATAAAAAAATTATTTTAAAATATAAAGCTCATCCAGAAATTAATAAACGAATAAATTTTATAAGTTCTATGAAAATTAGTTGGTTTTCTTTACGGCAGCAGTCATCAGTCGAATGGAAATCAGCTTTGAATCCCAGTCATTTTTTACTATTGCGAAATTTATTTGATCTGCAAAATTCTTTTCATATTTTTACAGGATTCTAATCTCTGACAGAGAAAAAAAACTAATATGAAAAATTAAGATATTATTATGAAAAAAATATTGATAAAAAATTAAAACCTAGGAGTGAATTTTGGTTTATTAAATAGAGTTAAATACCTGAAATTAGGATTTTTTTTCATATTTGTGAATGCTTGCTTTATACGACAAAGACATTTTGTATCATTTTGTTACGCCATTAGATTTCGTCTGTTATGCGTAAGTCACTGAAATGATCATATGATTCATGCTTGCGGAAAAAGTTGCACTGCTGCTTACGATCTTAAAGTCGGATTGGTTCGCAATACTTGCGTAGGATTGAAAACGTTGGCAAATAAATGCTGGTTACGAGAGCAAATTAGTGCAAACCATAAAATGCAGACTGCTTTATTTAATTTTTAACGAGGTGGAAACAATAAATGGTAATGTTGTGTTTATGGTGGTCTTCCCATGCAGGAAATACACACCGTCTCAAAGGAATTAAAATATTTGTTACATGTAAGGATCTTAAATGACAATAATATTTTCATATATAATTGGATTGTAATCATAAGGCATTCTTCACATTATGGTGTGTGACCACTTGCTGTTCGGCACACCTTCGGCAAAACAAATTATTCTTATGAATTCTTTTGTGATTTTAAAACTTTCCGTTCTTATTTTGAATAACGATCTTAGCAGTTACAATAGTGGTAAAACAATAATACCTTCAAATGATTCGTTTAGGACAATGAAATGTAAAATTTTTTTCAATGATATGTTGCAAACATTTCATATTTTCATTTAAAATAATTTGTAAATCTATTTAAATGGAATTTATTTGGATTTTTGTTTTAGCATTAAAGAAGAAAAGTTTTAGTTTTATTCTTTATATATATATATATATATATGCTAATTGGTTTAAGATCAGGAAGCATTTAGAATATTCAATGTTCAATTAATTCTCCTTTAGTTGCTGTTGTCAAAACTAGTGGTTACCTGTGTCAGCTTCAGTTTTTTGCTATTTATATATGCAAGCTTACTCTTAAAAAAGATTTATAATTTATTGAGAAATCATGATTTTTTTTAATTATAAATAACTTAAGAAGACGTCTATTAATTTTCTTAAGGAAATTTTTGAAAATTGCTCATCTATTGTGGATTGGAAAATTTAAATTCAAAATTTAATGATTTTAAGGTAAAATTTTAAATTCTTTTAGGCCAAACGCAAAAGACTAGAATATTATCATTTTCATTAGCTTTGATGTCACAATGAAGAATTTTTTTTGACTTAATAATTCTAATAAATAAAAGTTGAATTTCTACAAAAAACTTCATTATTTTGATCAAAAACTGGAATTATAACATCGCAGTTTCAGCAGCTTTTTTTTGGTTTATTACATTATTTAGCATACCATATTTATAAAAAGTAATTAAAAAATTTAGTTGTATTCTTTTGCTTATTAGTACTTTTATTGAGGAAATTTGTCAGTGGTTAAATATTTTCTTCAACTGATTTTAACCAGGGTCAAGCAGTCATGGGTCTAAAAGTATATACTGCGTCAACTAAGGTTAACAATAAAAAGCAACCTAAGAAAATTTACTAAGCATTTATCTTCATTAAAAGTACATCACTTAAAAAAAATTATGTTGATTTGCGAAAGAAAAGCAAAAAATTGAAAAATAAAAAATATATGTATTGGTATTTGAAACAAAACATACAAGGATCAAAATTTTGAACGCTTTAAATCATTTATTTATTTTGAATTTCATTAAAAGGAGAATTAAGTCGATGAAAATCAATTCTGAAGACTTAAAACTTTTGCAGTTACCAACAACAATTAACCCTATAAGGAACCGGGAACTGGTATAATCGAAACTGTTTCGGAAATCTTATCACGTATATTGTTGCACATTTAAAAAGGAAATTCCCAGGAGCGTGCTTTCTCCTTACTTTTCCCACTGTCAGCTCCTTTTTACGCTATTCCCAAAGGTGAACCCTCATCCACAGCATTGGATTCCGCTTCGCTTATAATCCTTTGCTGCCTGATAAAATCAAATTAACTCCAAGCAATTTTATGATCTTCGCATACAATGGAATTCGAATCTAACTCATACAGAATGTGTAATGTAAATTCTAATATGTAAATATTATCTGAGGAAAATAAACCACTTTTATGGTCACCATGAATCTGACAACTTTGCTTTCGCTCTTTAAGCATACATACGAAATAACTTTATTACCATAACATTTATGGTTGAAAATTAAAAAACTCATACATGAGTTTTTAGTTTTACTTTTTCTAGATTCAGTTTCAAAAATCCAGAAATATTTATTTTATAAAATTTATAAAAAAAAATATAATAAAAATAAAATTTAAAATTTCTGAAGACAATAAGAGCTAGGGCTGAATATGGATTTCATTACCATTAGTTTATCAAATCCTACTATTTTTGTAAAATATAAAACACAGTTTTTTTTAAAAAACCAAAAATATATAATTAGTAATCAATAAAGAATTATAATTTTCATGTGAATAATTATTTTTATTTGAAAAGAATCAAGACATAAGAGTATTTTCAAGCTTCAATAAAGTATCCGATTTTAAAATTGTAAATAAAACTTTTTGCAGAAAATTAGGTTTTTAAAAATTAACTTAATTTCAAATAAAAAGTATTTTAATCGGTACATTAGCTGTATAAAATTTTTTAAAATGAAAAGGGAAATGTTTTACGCAACCTAAATTTTATTCCTTAAGTAAACAGAAATTTTGGCTTCATTTTAAAGACCGAAAAAATCAACATCCAACGAAGTGATTTTAAAGTGTTTATGTTTTTTGGCGGTGCGATTATAAAGATATACAAATGCAATTTTGCAAAAATCGTCTTTGATATTTCAGCAGCAGTCATAAAAATTAATAGTTTTTGCATAAATTGATGAAAAAATCAAAGCTGAAATATTATAAATATTTCTAAATATGATTTAATAAATTGCTCACAGATTGACTCAACAAGAATTTATAAAAATAAAAATATTCTCATCGCTTTAAGAAGAGATTGAATATCTGGCTATTACAAAAAATTAGAATGCTATATATATATATATATATATGGATATATATTCATATATATTTTGTTTCATGATAATTGCACGACTTTGAAATATGAACGGCGTTCGCCTTACTATCATCAAATTCAGAATATTTTCACGATTACATAGTCATGTAAACAAGAGATATTAATCTTAACAATAATAAAGAAATTTTGACTAACGAATTATTAAAATTAACTGATGATTGAAAAGAAAATTTTTTATTAAATAGGTAGGTAAATTTTCACCAAATACTTATTTTTATTAAAATGTCTATGTTCACGAATAACTTTTGTTGTTGCAACTAAAAAAATTCTTAAGAAAACTGTATATTTGCTGTTATTTAACTGTATATAGCTGTTATTTTCTAAGAAATTTTAAAAGTTGCATATTAGTTGCAAATAAGGAAGTGAATGTTGAAAAATAATAATGATTCTGAAAGAATGTAGAATATGATAGTAGGAATTCAATTGTAATAAATAATTTGTAAATTCATTTACAATTAAATTTATTTGCTAATGAAAATTTTTATTTATTAATAATAAATAACCATTAATATTTAGTAAATAACTTATAATCGAGGCTAATCAAATTTAGATAAATAGTTAATTTTTGCTTAAATAATAAACAGTGAATAGGGATGGAAATCAACTGAAATTTAATGCATTGCTAATTGGAATGAGAATAATTGATGTTCTTAAAATAGTACAAAAATATGTTTGCGAACCAGCAAGAAAATATTCTGGCATTATAAGTCGGGAGGAATAGCTTGTAAAAAGATTAACTTTTAATGATAAATTATTTCGTTATTATAAACTTTATATTTTGATATATGATTCCAAATCTTTCATTCATGCACCTCAAGTATCACGTATGAAACTGTTTTTTCCCTGTAAAACAAAGTGGTCTGCTTTTTCGAAGTCTCACTGGGAATGATAGTATTGAATTTATTGTACAATTTTTCGGGTATAATCCTTTTCCTCTAAGAAGACTTTTTTCGAATTCGTATTCCAGCACAATATTTGTGCTGCCTATAACGTCAAAGACGTTAATATATTTATATAAAATAATTTATTTATTATGAAAAATGTACGTAAATTTTTGTTTACAAATATTAAACATTTATTGACAGGTAGAGAAGAAAAAACTCCACATTAACAGCTCCAGAAATTCATAACCCTCTACTAATGACTTCTAATATTCAGTCGAAACAGAATCGTAAGACGAGGATTTATAAAAGCTATTGATGCTCTGCAGTAATAACATCGTTGGCCATTCACATAAATCACATTTGCAATGAATGTTTTTTCCGATAGAGGTCATCAGCAACGAAAAATCCAAAGGAATCTCCCAATGTTAGGTTATGTAAATATCGGTATCAAGATGATAGTAGCGCGTTCGTAGAATGTGAAATGCATACTAAAATCGCAGAACAGTCTAAAAGATCAGCGACCCCAAAAACAATAAAACAGCCGGAGAAACGGAGCGGGCTCATCTTTTTTTCTTCTCTTGATATTCTGCTCATGTATATGCTAAAGAGAGATTTCAAGACACGATTTGCTTCAATGTTGAACAGAATAGTTAAAGAAGCACTAAATCAGGTATGACGTTAAGTTCTAACATGAATTCAGAAAAAAAAAATTTTTTCTTGCTCTTCCTCCTTACAATCTAAAAGAATCCAGTATGTATTACGTTGCAAGATTATCGAAATGAGCACAACCAAATTGCATCTTATACAAAGAAAATCAGAAAAAACGTTCTCATTTAGAATAAAGTCCACGTTCAAATGTTCCGTCCATAATTGGTCTGAACAATGAAATTATAACAATAAAAATGAATTCCACTAATTTTCTTGTTGTATTGTTGTTAGCTGGTTTTTGGTTCAAAAACCAAATTTTAAAAGCAATAGATTTTTGGTATTTTAAATTTCAAGCTGTGACAAATTTTCGGTAAAATGTTTTATCATTTTATTTTTGAATCTCATGTTAAAAGCGAATATCTGAATAATAATGATAATGAAGGTAAGTATCCATCGGGGGCAGAAGTTCACAAATATGAGGAGGGCTTATAAGTAACGAAAGCGGAGCTTTTCAATAAAATTTCGAATTAATTTGCTTCAGCAAACCGTTGCTCATTATGAAGCGGAGCAAACCATCAGCAATAAATTAAACTGCAAGCAGCCAGGGTATTAATCAATTCGTAATTCATTAAGTTCCTGGCATTAAGGGCTCAAATTCATAACCATTCTCCTCATTCTCTCTGTTACTTTGTATTAGATTTGAACTCACGGCCATGGATACTGCAGTTTATTTTTGGTCCAAAACATTGTCAGAACATTCAGCGAAAGAACCTTTATCGTTTATGGTTTTCAAATTATAACCTCGAATGGTATTTTTTCTTTGATATTTTTAAAACACATTATATGACTTTATTAATACCGGTGATTTATTTTCAAATAGAAACAAGCTTCCCTCCATTACGTATGTAATGTATTTATTTAATACTCTGTGTCTAAACATTTTAGTTTCACTTGAATGATAAAACAAGATGCAGCTATAATTCATAATTAATTTCGCGTAGCGTGGAATTAGAAACGAGATTTTAAAGAGCTGAAACGTGGCAAATCCAATTGTGTTCTTAACATATTGCTTTCGAGGAGCAAGTCAAACGCGAAAAATTTTTATGCGGCTCAGAAAAATCGTGGAAAAAATTTTACTTTGTACAAATTTCGCATCGTTCCTTATTCACGTTTATCGCGGAGGCAATTTGCTTTGTGACGTCATCCGCGTTTCTAAATAACGCGGAGTCGAACCCTCCTCCACATTAACCCTTCGCAGCACTACGTACGGAAGACCATGGAGCGAGGTCTCAAGCGCAATTCTCGTCTCTGGAATCGCTTCATGAGTCGTAATTAATGGCAGCCAGATGAATCTCGTTTAATCCGGTGATTTTTTCGGTTTACGCTTCAAACAGGGCAAATTTCCGCTTGGCTCTTGAAATAAAATTAATTCACTATGTGAAAGACACAAAGACGCTTTTTCCTTAATACGAGATCGCTCATAGGGCTGCGACTTAAAGGTATTATTTCGTACGAAAATTTTAAGAAGCATGCGGTTAACTTTTTTTCTTTTAAAGAGAGATGTGACTCCAGCGGATGATAAATGGACCCAACCTAATTGTCCCTCTCCGCGGAGAGGGACGGAAATAACGAAATTGTTGAGGTAAATCCTGAAAAAATATCTTTACAATGTAATGATACTTCATTTGCTTTGGTAGTAAATAACTTGGGTTTGATTGAATTTATTAAAAACTTTTTTGAATTATGGAACGCGGAAAACTAATAAGGAAAATAAGCATGTTTTGAAAATATTCTTCGATTCGTTTATTCAAAGCAGAAAACGTTTTTCTGAAAATCAGGTGCTGAACACGCTAAATACGTTAGCGGGATTGTACTCAACTGCTACATCCGCAATTGACCTATATTTAAAAAACGTCTAGTGAAAATCAAAATGTGTGATAAAAGTTATCATTTATTAACAAAATTTTTTATCTTGTGAATCAGAGGTATTTCGTTTATAATTTTGGACATACTGATGCTCTCAAGATGTTTTCTTCCTTTTCTTTTATCACTATAAGAACATCGCGATCAAAGACAAAGACTGTCAGTGACATCACAAAATCTTCCTTCCAATGAAAAAACTGCAGGATTCGGTAATTCCCACAAGAATCGTAAACGAAGGATCAACTAAAAGATATTTACGGATCTCAACATAAAATTCCATTTTCTGTGATTATAGCGTAAAATCATAAATCTCAGACGCAGTTTTTAAGGAGA
Source organism: Ricinus marginatus (assembly GCA_028565995.1). Classification (NCBI taxonomy): domain Eukaryota; kingdom Metazoa; phylum Arthropoda; class Insecta; order Psocodea; family Ricinidae; genus Ricinus; species Ricinus marginatus. Next base: position 26,520 of record JAOWBB010010897.1, read on the forward strand.
TTCTAAAAATGGAAACTACTCTAAAAAAATAATTTATTTCGGGTTTTAACAAATACTTCAAAGCTAGTCAAATTCCTCATATCGACTCTTTAAGAAACTATTAAAATTTATAGACGAGTAAAATTTATTACTCTACATGTCATTTATTTCACTTATAATTCAATTTCATTCATTTTTTTTTTATTCTATTGGAGACGATTAAGCGACACCTCTCTTAATGTTTTAAATTGATCTCAATAATTTACACAGGGTTTTAGAATAAATTTTTAAATTTAGACATTATTAAAAAAATACGTTAAATTTGACTTATGCTTCTGCAATGGTTATTATTCTTTTATGTGATCTTGTAAGGAAATTTTTGCGATGGACGTTTCCACGGATTGGGTTGTCGTTGGCAATAAACAGGAAAAAGGAAAGACATCTCTAAAAGCTTTTAAAATGATGTCACGTTTTTCATTACATTCTGAAATTTGGGGAGATAGAAAGAAAACAGGAAAAATCTAAAAGTCCGAGTTCTAAAAAGAGATTTTGCTTTAATATAAGAGAAATGAGATGGTTATTACATCATATTTTTATACATATTTTAAGTTTTATAGTATTTTAAATATTGATTGACTGTAATATTTTTTTTTACATTTATTATTATGTTTTAAACATATTAATTATAATATAAATATTACATAATTAATATAAATTAAATATAATAAGGAATACAAAGTTAAACTTGAGTGTTAAACTCTGTTTTTATAAGAACCTTGACCAAGAACCAATAACAGAGAAAACAAACTTGTTTACAGTGACATTTTAATCAAATAATAATGCTGGCTTACAGTCTATTAAAGCTAAACAAAATTAGTCGTGAATATTAATTAATATAATGTTTGTCGATTCATACTAATAAACCAAAGAAAATTCTATAATATATATATAATTAATAAGTAGCTTAAAAACTTTTTAAAATTTATAACAATGTTAAATTTCATATTATGGCATGTGGAGAAGTAATTAGAAAATCTGTACACAAAAAATTTATCCCTTTATTGAAAAATCAGTCAAAAACCATTATTTTGAAGACATTATTAGTGAATTTTGCATTCGGATTTGACCGGCTAGACATTTAAACAATTTGGAAAAAAATGGTCTCGAAACCAAACGTGTCTGTTCATAATGAATCTTTTTTTTCTCTAAATGAACTTTATTTTATTCAACAGAAGACAATGGCAGAATTCTTCCGTTCTTCATTGTGAAGAATCTTTCCTTTGGAATGGACCTTTTCATTTTTAGGCGTAAGTTTTTCCGGACATCAAAATTTAAATATCTAATTTAAAAATGTTCCCAAGGTTTCAAAAAAATTTTGTTTTGAATAAATGTTTAAATGATATCATGAAATATTAATTTTTTTTTAGTTTTGCGAAAATTTATTTTCATATTATATTATTTTTTCTTTTAGGGCTCAAGTTAATTTTCAATTGAATAACATCTATACTTTTTTTCATTTAATTTTTCCAAAGTAAATTAGCGAAAAATTATTTAATATCGTGACGAACCTAGCAGTTGACATTAAAATTGTCTGACGATCCAGTGGCCAAGTTTAAGCTTTGAAATTTCAAACCTGATATTCCAGTACTAATTGTACTGGACATTTATCTAAATAAGCTTCTTTTTAAAGCTTCATTTTATGCTTTCATTTTTACTCGAAGGATATAATATAAAAATACATTCTGGAAGATAAAAATTCATGAAACTTAGCATCGCTCAACAAAGAACATAAATAAAATTAATATGTTCATATCATTGATTGCCTGTGTTTATTAATATTTTTTTCAGATGATATTTTACATTTTGGAATTTTTGTTTGGTTGTTAATAACGGCTGTTTCTAATAAAATTAAACGGCATAGAACAAATAAGAAAGATCAGAAAGCCCAGATAAGAGCTGAGTTCGTGAGATCTTCACCTCGTTAAAATTAATCGTAAACTCAACGAGGCTATTAAAGTTGTGCTTAACGAGTTTAGAATCACCGATAGAAAACAATTTTTATTTGCATTGATAATTACATGTATCAACTTTTGTGTAATATTTAATAAATAACGCACGAGTATTTCCGTATGAAAGTTTCACATCGATAGTTTAAATAAATTATCGGCAGTATCAATGTAAAATTTACGTGAAAAGATTTGTGTATCTGACATGTACAAAGCCCGAAGTCATTATTTTCGGCCTTCTTAGCTTTTAATTTTCCGCAGTCATAAATGTGTATATTATGACATTTTCTGCTGGATGAATGTTGGTCCACCAACATCAAAGTAACAGAGGAATGATGTAAAAATCAGAGGAAAGTAAATTTTCAAAAAATCATTCCGTCATTCATTTTTGTGTCTCTTATTTAATGTGATTGATCGCAATTTCATTGAAATTAGTTATTCAGGAATCCATCCATTTAATCTTTCAGCAAAATTTTGAAATAAATTTGCCAGAATGCTCCCCATACGGGCGACAATGCCTAATTACTCTCACAGTAATAAAATTTTCGTTGTATTGTCGTATAGGATACTTGAAAGGATTTATGAAAGTTCTTATTTTATATACAAACAAACATAAATGTCTCACTATTATATTCATTAATTCTAAAATAATAAATTCGAATTTAAAATTTTACGACTCAATTTCAGTTTCATCTCTGAGTTATAAATATATTAATGCTATGCTGTCGAATCAATTGTATCTGATGAGGATGAGATCTATGCAGAGGATGGATTATGTTAAAATTATTAAGCTCAGACGAAATACCGCCTCATTTTACGATAAAGCTGAAAGAAAATTCATTCATCCCTTGCGCTTACAGAACGTCAATGAAAAGGAAAAACTAGTATTTCATATGCAAAAACATATAATTTATACCATCAATAAATATTCACTAAATAATAGGATGCGTTTCTTACGCCTTTTTCTTCTTTCCTATTTTATTTTAGTGATGCCATCAACTGATACGAAGAAAGTTCTTAACCATGTGAACTTCCTTTTTAATAATTTTAAGAAAATTTTGTATACTTACGTTTGCAAGCTTTTCGGTGAGTTATGTGCTTCGTGGGGTCTCTGTAATAGCCTTCCTTGCAGTAATGACAATGGCGACCATCTGTAAAGTGTCTGCACTTTAAGCATACACCTCCGCTGAGCCGGCCCGAGAGTTTGTACAACTCCATGTTGAAGCGGCATTTTTTTGCGTGTTGATTGCAATCACATGCTGGAATAATGAGAAGAATTTGATGTTAGTTAAATTTTATGTAAATTATATTCATTGTATTACAGACTCTGTGCAATAAATATCTTTAGGCTATATTTATTCAGTGTGTTGATATCTATATATCCTGACATTTTATTTAATTCGTATCTATTATTTTCATTTAAGTGCTGGGAGTCATAGGCAGTTGAATTATGAGAAAAATTAATGTAACAAGCGAGGAAAATGACTGTAGGATTAATTCTAATTTCTATATAAAATTCTCTATGAAATCTTAAATACAGTTATATTAATTATACAATAGGGAAGATAACAAAGAAACAATTAACATATTATGTTACTTTATTATAAGAACTTTGGTAAAAAAATTAATAAAATTTTACAGCTTTATATAATTTATTATTAAATTATTTGTGAGTATAGGTTTAATAACTGCTTGCAGTAACTAAAAAATATAATCCATAATTTATGAAAACTTTTTTTACACAAAAATATTTAAATACATTTTATAATAGCATTAATTTGTAATTATACAGGCAATATATATATTTATCATATATATTAAAGAAATTACGAGATTAAAAATTCACTTAAAATATTACGTGTTTCAAAATATAAGGAAAATCTTCAAATTTTTACCAAGTGAATGCATTGGGAACTAAATATATGAGAATACCGTTAAATTTTATCTAGGTCGAGAATATAATTTCATCCCTTAAACAGGAAAGGGGGTCTAAGTTTTTTAATTACTAAACGAAGCCAAATGCGGGGATGCTCCCGATAAAAAATTCCTGAGAGCGACATAGATCAAGAGCAACGGGAGCTGTAAATAGTAAAAACTCAATTTCAATTATAATTCATTTTTATTACTTTTAAAACCTTGGAGATGTGTTGGAGAACTCAAATATTTAGATTTCAAAGTATCAGCAAGGTTGAGAAATATAAATTACACTGAGTTTTTCTCTATTTTAACTAGAAATTAATTGGTTTTACATAAATCCGCGAAATATTTTTAACTATACAAAATATACAGAGTAGCAAGAACAATATTTTATCGCGGGTTTGGATGATTCATTCAAGCAACATGAAAAGCATTCATTTTTAAGTGAATTTTGTTATTTTTCAAAACAATTCAGTGTATTTCTAAAGGGCTTACTTTTTTATGCACCACATCACTGTGAGGCATGATGCCTCAAAAGATATGCTTTTTGAAGGAAATTCTAAGCCAAATCCCTATGAGCTGGCTAATAGCTGAATTCCCAAGTGTTCGCTACAATGGGTTATAATTATAAATTGAATTTTGAAATAAAAAATTCAAAACTATTATAAAATCAAACCAAATAAATTTATTTATTATTAATATTTTAAAAAAATATATATAAAATTGAGCTGTAGTGTTAATGCTAAAAGATGAAGTTTTGAACGGATAGAAAAAAATGTATATTATATATGTTAAGTTGGCATTTAAAATACTTCGAAGGTTCTAATGATTATAAAAAATCAATAATAATGCATAACTATTATTTTGATATTATCAAATCAAATTATTTCTCCTGAGCCTTGAGCGGCTGTACGACAAAATAAAGGTCTCAAAGATAAATTTTGTGATGCTTATGATCATAATACAACTAAATGTTTTTTCTTCTGTTCTTGCTTAAATGCCTTTCGGTAGATCAAAATTCTCATGGAGAAGAACTCGCATGAATGAAATATTTATGTTCTATGAAGGCGATTCTGAAGCAACTGAACCTAATGAAAATTCATTTGCTAAGTAATTTTGAATTTACTAATCAGGCACATTTTCTGCTTTCTACCTAATAAGATTAATGAAGTCGTGAAATAGAAATTGCTCATTTTGGATTGAAAAACATTGCAGGACACTTGTATTATGGACGAGTGGAAACTCTTCTCATTGGATGCTGCAGAATTGAATTTTCAACATCTTTCATAACTTCAGACTCCTCTTGATTGGATTATATTGTGATCAGAATACGGTAAACCCTCTTCACTTTCATATTTTCTTTCTTTCTGGAATATATTTCCGTCCAATGGCTTTCTCACTTTTTTCTCTTTGTGGCTTTTGATTGTGATAAAACTGCTTTATGTTATTTTGATATTCAGTTTTTGTTTTGAAAGTCGAAGAATATATTTTTTGCACCTCAAAACACATGCATTTCATTCTTCGTTGTTTTTACCTCGAATCCATTTTGATTATCTTCCAATTTTCTAAACAATATTTTTTTGTTTCAAACAGTAAACTATTATATATTAGTTTTTGCTCAAATTTCAATATTTTAAAATATTTTACCGGTTATTTTTTATTATAGTTTCTTTAACCCTTAAAATTTTTATTTGAAAATGACTTATCTACAAAATCATGAAAATCAAAGTATATAACAATAATCTATGTAAGAAATGAAACACACAGAAAAATATCAAACTTTTTGACTCCTCCAACAGAAATACTTACAAAGGAATTCCTATAGATGAAATAAGGTAAATAGCTCAAAGGATAATATTAGAAATTACATTTAATCGAAAAATGTTGATAAGCCTAACCCATGTTCCTGTAATATTCATATATAAATATTTAAAAATTTGAAAAATAAAGGCAAAGATTGTGAAAATTAATTAAATAAATACAGATCAAATCATGATCTGGTACAGATAAATGAAAACTATAACGATTAACATATTTGTATTGGCAATGAACATTAAAAGCACAATCTATCATTATAAATTTTACCAACACTATTTTTGAAACTTTCACGTTTTTGACGGTGCAATAAATTTTATTTATTTAACGAAAGAAAATACAAGAAAAAGGAAAATATGGGATGCAATGAACAAAAAATATGAAAATTTTGTTGTATTTTGTAAAAATATATATATCCCAAAATAATTTTCTTTTTATAAGCCATGAAAAATTTAAAACTTGAATGCATCTCTTTATATATTAGATTATAATTAATTTTTTCTAAAAGAACTCGACAACACTTCAAAATAAAAATAAGAAAATAAAACTAAAAAATTATATTATTTGACATATTAATGACACCTATTTATTTTTCAACCATGATTAGTTTTAAAAATTCGTATAACTAAATAAAACCAAAAAGAACGCAAAAAAATTATTTAAATGCCAGAAGATTTTTTCTCTTATAAAGACCTAAAAGAATTATTTGTTATCTTGAAGTAAAAAGTGCTAAAATTTTCGAAAGAGCAAGTTCTTTTTATTGTAGTTGCAGGCTCCTTAATCATGCTAGAATTCTTACACTCTCGTGTAATGAAATAAATTTAGAATTAACAAAAGCTTTAAATTCTAGCTGAAATTGCATGCCTTTCAAGTACCGAAGACAAGGCTTGAAGAGTCGCTCGACATAAATTAAATATTATACTTGTATTAGAAGTATTATGAAAATTAGTAACAAACGGATTAAATTACAAAAAGCAAAGTGCGAAAAAAAAATTATAAATTGATCTTGAAAAATTATATAATGAAAGAAAATTTGAAACTCGTAATGGTTATTAAAACTATTAAAAAAAATTGAACATCTTAAAAAAGCAACCATCATTTTCAGTCCCATAAATCATTGTCAGGCATAGGTAAGTCGTATGCGGGGAATGAATTTTAACGGAGAAAAAGCAGTTTAGGCATCCGGGGATATGGGTGTGATGCGATGAATTCGAGTTAGGTCACGGATACTGCATGTAAGATATATTTTAAGCAAGATATGTTCTGGCTAACACTAATGTGAAATCTCAATTTACAGGCAATCGTCATTCACTAGGAGCTAACTCAAGGGACGATAGAGAATGAGTGAAAGAGTGAAAAATCCATTAGAGCATCATTAAAGAAAGATTTTTATTTCAAAATAACGAAATTATAAATAATACCTTTATAAATATTGTGACAGAATTTGGCATTATGAAAATATAAATATCTTTATGTGATGATTATTAATTTTAAAAATATTAGAGGTTAATGCTGGAAAAAAAGTTATTTTTCAAACATTTATATATTAACACGGTTAATAAATAATTCATATAAGGTACTTTAAAGATCAGTATAAGAAAAATCGTAAGCATTAATATTAAAATATATAAAAATAAATATTTTGATTGGTGTACAAAGTGCGACGGAAAAATAAAATTATAAAGGTGAAAGTGAAAAACTAACATTAATGTGTGTCATTCATCATAATTACAGTAAATATTAGATATGAAAAGTCTAAACCATATTAGAAACTAATTCTCGGGATTATCGAAATATAGATTAAAAAGCAGTCCCTCATATTCATAAAATAAACTTTGCATTATATTATATTACAAAATATTTGATACAAACCAAGACAATGCAAGATTTATAAGGTAATGGATCTTATTAAAAATAACAGTTACTGCAAGGCACAGTTTGAACTAAGCAAATTTCTTACTTTTTTCATACATAGTACAGAAATGGGAATTTTTTTTTTCAATTAACAAAATCGTCAAAAGGAAACCTATCATCCTTCTATTAAATAAAAGGCTTATTTTTCTCAAATCGCCATGTTATTCTGTCTGTAAAATTCGACTTGTTTTGATGCATAAAATTTACTGCGTAAAGTGACTCGAGTTTAATTTCTAATCCCATTTAGTAGTTATTTTCATGTGTAAATTTTCTGAAAACCTTTTTAGGGCTCTGCTTTTTGAGAAACCGCAGTTGCACTTAACAAAATCATTATCCACATTCCCTTTTTAGATGTGATTCAATAATCTGCAGTCGTGTTTCCCGCATCGAAAAACTCGGTTTTGCCTCTGGTTTGCCTGTTATCACAGGAACGTAAATAATTTCGTATTTGAAAATGAACTTCAAAAACAGAAAATTTCTTCAAAATATTTATTTTTTCCCCGTTAGAAAATGAGATCATCATTTAAAATTCAAAAATAATGCTTTCGTACCATTTAAGGGAAAGTCCAGTTGCGATGTGCCCATTAAGCAACTCCTAGTCATATTTCAATTCGACAGTTTAAAAAAGACAGGTTAAAGCCATTTTAGGAAAGTATTTGTGGAGTATTCACTCCGAATGGCGAAAGCCATACGGTGCAAATATTTGTATGCGGTACACCGTACAGAATTATCTGAAAAATCCAGTGTTATCTTCAATACTTTTCAGCAAAACAGATTGCAACTTGGGGCGGTTTGGATAAAGTAAATTAAGATTCCATTTTTCTTTTTAAATTTTAACGAAATTTCTTTAGCGAATGCACGTGGTAATTCGGGAAAAGCATTATGCACTTTAATGGATGATATCATATGAGAAATAAATATTCACGTCTGGAAATTTTATCGTTTCGCATGATGGACGATGCATATGCGTAATGGTGGAGGAATTGCCGTAAAAATCCGAAGGCTTGTTCGTCCGACGAGAGGCACCGACGCTTCTTGCAATTTAATATCGCACTGCAAAAGCTTCGGTATCTCATTAAGACAAGACCAATGTCAAAAAACGTAACTTAACTTATAGCAATAACAAAAAGTGGAAAATAACCGAATCACCTTTTGTTCAGTAAAAATGGGACAAAATGGTCGAACATCGGTTTATGTTAAACCGTCAAAAGCTGTCGAATCGAAACCATTGAATGGCAGTTTAATCTCCGTCTTTATTATTTCCCAACGATCATTATAAAGATGAATACGAAAAAAAGGAACGTTCCATTAGACAGAATTGTCAATTCAATGGATCTGTCTCTCCTCTCGAATATGTTTGAGTTTAGCCGAAATTGATGAAAGGGCAGGCGAATAGAAAAGCAAAAGGTCAAATTTGAGAGAACGCTTTAAAAAAGTCATTTATCACGGAGATATTATTAGACAACCTTTGCATATAAGTCACAATGCGGTTCATCGTTTTCAAACAAGCGAATTATATCGGTCGAATGGAAATCTGAACTTTTTGAATGACCGTTTGCTTGGGTTTTCAAAAAATAAAACAAAGTATTTATGAGTTCGATTGAGGTAAATTGAGCAATGTGCCCTTGGGAGTGCTTGATTGACGTTCTCGGGACAATAATCTGACTCCTTTAATCGCACCCAGACGAAGAAAGGAAACGGTTTCCAAACAGGTTTAGCTTGGGTTTAGAGCCTCAAAATGAATTTCTTTCCGTTTTCAAAACCCGAGCATAGCAACCGATATTTTCCCTTGGTTTCAAGCGGTACATTTGCAGGCACAAATACAATTTTTAGGCGCACCTGGTATCAGGTTTCTGACTTTTAAATAATAAAAGAAAAAAAATTAAATTCGCTGATTCGGTGGCTAAACTTGGTTTACTGACCCGTTCGTCAAATCGAGCTACGTATTCGTTGCAATCAAATCTCTCACGTTAGTATAAGCTTGTCGTCCCAGTGGAAATCGCTTGGTTATCTTTCGTTTTGTTTTCAAATCGACGAAGATGCGACATACGTAATGATTTTTTTTAAAAATATATTTTAGCATTTTGATATCGCAGACATCAAATGCAGAGAATTATTAAGTTATCCGATTGTAGATTCATGTAAGTAAATGAAGTTCATTAAAGTTTATGGGGTTGTCTTTGGTGACTGCCGGCACCGCAATTATAATTAACGTGCAAGCGCCCTTTGACAAATGGTACGCGAGATTTGCAAATTCGGAAGCTGTGCGCTTCGCACAAAGCTATCCCGTTCGTTAACCGTCCGGCAGCGCAGCTCGTTGCCGGAGTTCCGAGCTGGGATAAAGAAAAAGAATGAAAATTGTCCTCAGGTCCGTTCGTTGTGCCTGCACCTTCTGCCGGCGATTTCTCAGGTACGACTCAAACTCCCCGTTGACAGTCGCAAGATCGCGTCTGCTTCTAAGTTATCGATCGGGGTTATTCATTTCGACACTTAACTTTGAAGCTTTGACGCATTAAATGACGAACACTGTCAAACATATTTCCCCTTAATGCTGCTGTCACAGTTCATATCTCTTCTTCATTTTGATAAATGAAAGAGAATGACTGATGTGTACGGCATGTTTTGTATCCATGGTAATTACATCTAAAATCCATGAACTGCCGAAGGGGCCACGATTCTACCGGTATCACGATTGAAATTAAAGTAAATTTCTTTTCATTCCCGTCTATTGTCAGGCCATTTAATGCGATTTAAGATTGACGCGTTTCGCGAAATAATTTTCCTTTCGCATTAATAAGTTGCATGTGCCGCTGACAAATGGAGATTAACTCGAAAATGGCGTTGCCGTCCCGACCCGAAAGCATTTTCGATGTAAGCGGCTTTCGGTTGCATTTTAAAATTTAAATTTTCGAAGTTATTCTTAGTCGACGCCGAGTTAAGTGATGTTGCCGAGATCTGCAGCACAACTTTAAATGCCGCAGACATTTTCATTTGGATACGTCATTTTTGAATACTGACACTTCGGCAATATATCCATTGCAAATATAAGGTAGTAGAATCGCAATTAAATTAACTTTTTTCAAGTAATAATTGATTAAAAATTATTTATCTGAATTTGAAAAAGATTACGCAAAATTGTCATTAAAAAAAAAAAAAAAAAAACAAATCAACAGCCGATTATTTTCACTCTCATTTGGAGAGAAATAATATATAATTTTTGACGTTGATTTCATGTATCGAATTCGACGTTTTGTCCTTAATAAATAAACGATTGTCACCGTGAGACCACATAAATTTAATCGATATCCAATAAGATTTAGGTGAAGTTTCATGCGATATTTTATTACGTTCATCTGAAAAGAAAGCCATCGGGAACAGTAGTTTTACTTGTTTTGCTTTAGTAAACGCATTATGAAAAATTATGATAATTTCGACAAGGAAACCTCTTACGGTTTCGTAGATTGGATTACTGACTCATTTACAATCACCTACCGCGACTTATTTAACTGAAACAACGGCGCCTTTACGTCTGAGAAAAAGAAAACTGTCGCCGAAAAAAAATTTCCGTTTACCAAAGGAAAACACATAAACGTGTCGGAAACGGAACGAAACCGATGAAAGGTAAAAAAAAAGCGGAAGACAATTTTTCGCGAGGGTTTTCTCGAGGGAAATTTCTCGATCGCGACCTCTCACAGACGAAGACGCGAAAAATAATTTCATTCCGGATGCGCTTTCAATTAACGGAAATCAGTGGGAATAAACGGAAATCGCGATCGCAATTCGTCTTCGGAAGGAATCCGAGCGGTCAAAATATTTGGGCCCCGGAGGAAGCCACACGAGTCGGATCACATGACCGAAGGGTTGGGCGCATTCGGTTCGCTGCCACGGCGTGAATTCGGCCTCCTCCGAACCGCGGGAGTTTTTATAATTCTCCACCGGTCGCCGCGCTTTCAAATAAAATCGGGGGAGAAAAGAGAAAAAACGCAGCGGTCTCGGGACTTGCACGGGTTTCTGGCATGCGCTGGTGCCGCAAGATAAGCATGCGATTCACACCATCTCAATCATTTCGATTTGAGGCAGCGACTATTGTGATTTAAAATTAGAGTCACCGCCTTTCATACATATTTCAATCTTCAATGAAGTTAAAAACTGGTTCTCGGATACCTGCAACCTTGTTTCCTTAACTTATAAATTCTTCGGCTCCGTAACGAGGCAAATTCGATGTTCTGAAAAAGAAAAGTTAGCCTTTCCCTACGGCGGGTCGCTTCGGTTGCCGCAGAGCTGAACTTTAGAATTTGCGCTCGCTGATTCACAGCGAGAAGTTGCCTCGGATGCTCGGCCCCGGGATTTGTCTCGCAGGGAAGAGGCGTTTGCGTTGCCTTCTGCAAGCAGGAGGAAGTCTCGGAATTTTCCCTGAAGCCGTGCCCGGCCCTGCTGGAAGAGGACAGTTCGAATTCGGTGTGCCGGGAACGTTTCTGCGGCAGCAATAATTCCTTACCGATTTGTGCGCTTTAAAAGGGGAAAATAAAGCCACGAGGAATAATTTATTTTCTTCGGTGTTTCCAATGACGTACCTTTTATTTATAGCCATTCCGTAATTGAAAAAAATAATTAATACGTTGAATTTTACAAATCTTCTGCCACGATTTCAAGGCCGGTTTTGAGGCAGGGAGGGCTGGAAAATAATGGATCGTAAAAGAGGAAAGTATTAATCCACTGATTAATTAAGGAAAAAAATAGTTGTGCATTTATACTGGATCGGACTACACATGTAACTCCAAGAGACATGAGACTTCACAATTCTTGGTGCGTGAACAAGTAGCCATTATGTAACAAATATAAAAAAAAAAATAGCTTTGTTAAGATTTTGCAAGCATCATAGAAATTAAACTCAAGGACTCAATATGTGACTATAATTATAAAATTACATCTTTTGTATTAATTTATCTAATGGTTCAATTACTGTCGAAAGAATTTGTAAATTAAAGTAATATGGAAAGAATGAGATTATATTATATTGTAATTTTTTATAATGTGCATTGGGAATCGGAAACTGTGATGTACAAAAAGTTCCATGTTACATGTGCAACATATTATTTGCTTTGATATCTGTGAAAAAGATTTGGAACACGTCGGTTCGATAAAATGTTGCAGGATTTGTAGCCTTTCTTATCGCTCTTTAGGAATCCGAGATTATATTTTATTCCTCTAATCCCCGACGATCAGATTTTTCAAGCTTCATTTTCCATCTAAAAAATAAAATTCTAAATAGTGAAAATAATGATAAATGCATTTAAAAAAAAATATTTATTCGAAACTTTCAAAGCAAAATGCCGAAGATTATTTTACATAAATAGAATTCTTTAATAACTTTTCCAGTTTGCTTCCCCCAAATCAAATCAAGCCTCAACCAATATTATAAGAAATATGCCTAAAGAAAAAGTTAAGTTTTGACAAATTTTTGCTACATATACATTTCAGATGAAACAAATATCGAATGGACAAAATACTAAGCGTGCAGAATTTTTGTTGAAAAATATTTTCCCATAAAAGCTTTTCGCATTTTAGAAGAGTAGACCTGCCACTTTTGATATCGAATTTTCATCCCGCTTTTATACTTTTTCAAGATCTGATCGCGGGGATTTCAAAACGAGATTTTCCGCCCCTGAAAGTTCGCAGAGAAAACTTCGTCCGTGCAGACGCAGGGGAAAAATGACGAACAGGATTTTGTGCCGAAGAGTAGTTCACTTCTATTTCCACGTAATTTGTGAAAAGGAAATGAACTTCGGATCCCGAGAGACGTTCGATCAGAAACTCAGCAGAAGACGCATTTATCACGGCTTCAAAGTTAATTCTGTCGCGTCTTTAACGTTGTTTCCAAATAATGCGATCCTCCTCCGACGCATTATTTTATTTAATTTTATTACTTTTGAATTATATTAAATATTAGCTTTGCGTCGGGAATGCGCTTTTTATGGCGTTTCAATTTGAACAAAAATTCAGTTCGTTCGCGGATTAATTCCGAAATGCTTCCTGTCGAAAACATTTTTACAAATTGCCGCGATCGATTCAGGTGCGAATGCATTTCGCAGTTTATCCGAAAGTTATTTTAGTAACGGAAGAATCCAAGTAAACTAAACAATATATGTCTGTTTAATAAAAAATTTAATTTTACATGAATTTTGTTTTGGAGAAAGAGAACTATGCGAAGAAACTAGATATTTACGGAAAATATACTTAAGACATTATTCTATTGATTATTCTCTTAAGCATTGTAAATGACATTATGATTTTAAAAAAATGTAATACATTATAAGATAATTTCAAGTTCAACAATTGCCAGCAGCAATTTAGAAACTTGTAATTCGGTTTGTTTAAATTTTAAAAATATTTTCAACGAGCAATAAGATATAAATGTATATAAACATCAAAAGGACGACAAAAAAATTTTTGAAATATCAATTATGTTTAGATTGCTGATTAAATATCATTAATACATTAATTTAATTGAGAGAGAACTAAGGTATTTACAATTCCTGTATGAAACAGTTTGGAAATAGGCCATCAGATTAATAATTAATTATTTTAAAATTATTTATATATGCTGTGAATATCTATTTTTTTGTCTTTTTATAAAAAAAAATAAAAAAATTATGCAGTTATAAATTATTTTTAATTCCTTCGGCATTGCAGTTATTAAAAATGAATGTTAGTAACAACCCATGAAATATCTTTTAAAGAAGCAGAAAAATGTAGTCATTGTGTGTGTTTACATATCAACATTATGAAAATTCTCAACGGTATTGAAAAATTATAAAAAATTTACACAAAATAAATAAAATGAAAAACAAATCAAGGGTGAAAAGGCCAAAATAGGAAAGCAGAAGGGAAGATGATATGGAAAATAAAATTATATCTTTGAGACCCTACCATTAGACGGGAGAATTGTGACTCATGGGCGTATAAATCCAAGATTTTTTTATCGAAAAATATCTAATCCTAGTTACTACTGATAATATTTAAGTTTTTTTATTCTAGATGCTTAACGTTCGTCGCCGAATTTTAAAAGCAGGAACAATTAAGATAAATAGAAAATTACTGGACAAAAGCTCAAGTTATTGAAAATCTTTTAAAAGGAGAGCTCGGAAAGTTTTTTTGCTCTTTTTTTATTTTTTCCATGGTGAAGAACGATTCCAAGTTCCGATCACAATGTACTTTATTGAAAATTTTAGCTGTTCTTTCGATGGAATATTAACATGAATATTTCTTTTTAATATTCAACGTAAAACGATATATTGCACTTACATGATAAAAGGCAAGTGCTCAAGAAAGATCTTTTAAAGGCTTTATGTATATTATGTTTTTATCAAACAATAATCAACTAATTTATTTCGTTCTACTTTCTTACTGTTATTATTATTTATGTGCATTTGGTTTACAGAGAATTCATATAGATGTATGAATTACTGAATGCAAGCCCAGTGATATTGGGATCAGTGTTTCATCTCACACAAATTTTTTTCTTTTCTAACGGTCGCGAAAGCCGTAAAGCGTCGGCGTTCAAACGTTTTCCCAACTGTCAGTTGCTGATATTGTCACTGGATGACGGCTAGACAAACAGAGGATGCGGGAACCGTGGGTTACATTGGGAGGATGCAGGCACTGAAGACAAAAACGAAGAATGAATGGGAAGGAAATGAAAAGAAACGCTAATCCTCAGATTTACAGCTGAATGAAATCAGCACCAATCATTCTCTTTTTGTTCATAACCATTCATTCTTCTTTTTGCCCTCAGTGCCTTGCATGTCCCGGTTTCCTCCGTACGCCAAGGCATCGCAATCCCAACGGTTGTCATGCGAAGTCATTCACCGACGATGCCGGAGCTGGAGGATTAGCGAAATGTTTCTGCAATTATCGAAAACTAAATATTATTTGAAACAAATCACAGAAGATCAATTTTTTAAATTTTTTTAAAAATCTTCCAATTCTCCATTTCTTAATCTGCAAAAATTATTAATTGTAGTTTAATTTATTTTCATCCATATTTGATATTTTGTGTCAACGAATCGATAATAAAAATCGTTTTTTACTAAGGAAGATAAACGTGCTATCAGGGAAACACCGAAATTCTGTTTTTAACCTTACGAAGTATGAAGAATATTAAAAGTGTAAAACCTGAATGAAACAGCGAATTGAGGTGAGTTTATATAATTCGATGCTAGTGCTGCTCCGAAGATTCGAGCAGTATAAATAGTTATATGTAAATAAAGTATTATTGTAATATAAAAATGCAGTCCAATCGAAATCCAGAAAATCCAGTAACGGGAAGGAAAACCCGATTTAACTTCATGTATATATATAAAAATACGTATATTATCAGAATTTCCAATTCTCTCCTGTCGTCCCACTGTTGAGAGTCTTTGTTATGCAAGTTTATAAAATATATACGACAGATTTATAAATATTATTCAGATATGAACGTTTGATAGTGTTTTTTTTGACGATGCAAGATGCGGTGGTCAAGGAAAAGCACTTTCTTGAAAATAAATTAACGAAAGATGAACGTCAATTTCACTTATAGGAAAAGAACATGACAAGGGAAAAACCGGATCCGGTGCTGCATTAATATAAGTAATGTAAGTGGGGTTGGGGAAGACCCACAGCAAAGATGTGCTAAGGGCTAAACGTCGGAGTATCATTAGTGAACGTCCGTGTAGCCCTGCAGCATTCTACACTGAGATTACGTTTCGGAGAAAATAACTTTATCTCTCATTTTCAGATAGATCAATCCGCTTTTGAACAAGGATTTATGAGAAAGAAGAAAATATTTCAAAAATATTTTTAAATTCTTCAAGTTCTTTTAGAAATACGAAGCTTGAGGAGAAGAAAAAATAAGTTAAGGGATTCGCACCCCGTGCCTTGTAGCTATTTTTTGAAATTATCAAAAATCGATTTTAATAATTTTAGAAATTCCCTGATATTAATCCCAGAATATGAGAAGCTTGGAATATGGTTTATTCATGGGATGGGAAAGAAGGAGAGGTTGTAGAGATGGTTTTATTTATAGCACAAGTAAAAGCAAGGAGAAAAAACGAACCTTTTACATATAAAAGTTTTTCATACTGTCTGAATTTCAATTCAGATTTTACTGAATACATTAATTTCGAGAATGAACTTAAGGTAAGGTTTTATCTTGAATTAAAAAACTTGGCATATCATGTGGCAATATTTTTCACCTCTTATTCTGTGGAATTGTACAAAAGTTTTTCTGCTTTGCCAGTGATACAATAATTGTGGAAGAGTGCATATTTAAGTTACTGTCTTCTCTTTTTTATAGTTAATGATTGTCCGAGAATGCTTTCCTCCGTATCGTTGAGAAAAATATTTGAAAATGTAAACCAAATTTATATATAATTATTATTTTTCATTAATAGTGATGCTGTGAAAAACAAAACTGCAAATTTATGTGAATTTCCGAAAAAACTTAAAAAACAGTCGTAAAAGCTTATGCTAATAAGTATGCTAAACTATTCACCGTAAAGTGAAATAACGTTTTGTTACATTTAAAATTTTAAGTGAATGAAAAGTGTCTCACGATCAGGAATTTTCTCTTGCCTATGAATTTTCAAAAATTTTAGTTTGTCCTTATTTCCTTTCAAATTAATGAAAATTCTTTTCTCGATTTTCTTCTGAAGAATTCCATAATCATCTGAATCGACTGTTTCCTCGCAGAACTCAAAATTCAGAACTTAATATTTCGTCATGATCCTGTCTTCGAGCAAATTTTTTTCCCAATTCCAATTCGGAATTGCGAATTAATTCCCCCCTTTTGGAATGAATTATTCCGAGACAAACTTTGTTCCGTTCCTTCACGGACAAACCATAACGCTAAATATATATTAAGCAGGATAAGAAGAGACATATATGCATCAAAGAGAGGCAAATTTCAGATGCAGAGCCAATATGTGTGGAGCGAGGAATTCAGGATTCGGGTTATGTATCAAGAGCGAAAGCAAAATACTTTGAAAACGAAGAGACGGAATTTTGCCGTCAAATTTTATGAATTGGAAGACGAGGCGAATGAAATGGACCATTTATGAATTGCTACGGTTTTATTTCTGTTTTTGACTGCTTTAATTTTTCATGCTATTTAAAAATAATATTCCATGTATTTCTTTTGAAAGGCATTTCAAAATGTGGAGGAATTTCTTCTTTTGGTGACCGCTGTTCCTTCTTAATATCTTTAGACAAATGTGACAATAAATGAAAAAAGAAAATTTGTTGGACAAAAACATTTGACCCGAATTTTTAAATTTTTTTCCACATTCCTTTACACCTCGCATCTTTTGTTCATATAACATTTTTTTAATGTTCCATTCCTCTGAATGAAAAAATAATAAATTCACCATGTTTGAAAACGTGACGCAATAAGGTAACTTTAAATATCAAAATAAAACAGCGTTCATATTAAAGTGTTTACGATAGCTTTTTCGTCATTTAATGAAATTAGCTAAAAACCTAAGAAATAAAAGGAATTGTAGAGTTTTCGTTAAAGAATTTTAGCGAATTCGAAGAAAGTAAAGTATTCCTTGTGTCCCGTTAAAAGAATAAACTTAATAAAAGTAATTAAAAAGTAGTTAAACTTCATTGATGAAGTGTCATTAATCATTACAAATCATGATTCTGGTTTCTGTTACATGTTACAGAGTATTAATACCAAGTATGTTTATTAATATTTAAGATGAATATAAGTAAAAAATTAAATGATTGATCGCATCTCATAAATTTTCAATTTATTGGAAATTAATTATTTTGATTTAAATTATCAGTTTGAAAAAAGAGTTTAAACTTAACAAAGTTAGATTTTAAGATACGTTTTTTTATCATACGGTATAATATTATGATTTTAATTTTTTCACACTGAAGAAAAGAAAAAAATTCTGTGCGGTTTTCGAAAAAATATTATTGAATCATAGATGTGTAGAATGAATATAATAAATGTGCAGAATATACAGTTTCCCATATGCCAAAATGGGATTTATTAATGTAAAACAACGATAAATTAATGGAAATCTTTTCTGTGCAACTGCATTAATAATTATAGCTTAATTAATGTTAAATTCTCAGAGATACATGTGAAAACGAGAAAAGTTAAATTAAAAACTTAATTTAACCGCTTACCTTGACAAACGCCTCTTTGTGTTTTCTGCTACTCTAATATACGCCTCCAATAAATAATTAGTATGGGCAATTAAACAAATTTAAAAAAATTTTTTCAAATCGTTTACATTTTTGTCATATATTTATTACTCATATTTGAACAGTAGTGCATTCAAAAATAATGTTACTAGTTTCACTGGATCTGAAAAAATTAAAACGCTGATCCTTTCGCAAATAATAATAAAAACCATAAAGATCTTATTTTCTTTGCTCTTTACAGGTTTTGTAAACTTATAATAATTCCAGATAAAAATTAAAATCTAGAAATGAAATTGCATGAACATTTTTTATTGTCCATTAAATTTAGATGTGTACGATAATTTCATTTTGCCAAACTTCTCAATATTAAATGCAAAGAAATTTAACTTTACTTTTTCCAATCAACAGATATAAATTTATTTTTAATTTAAAAATTTTTGTGAAAAATCGTATCATTTTCATAAAAATTAAAAAAATTTTTTTCTATCACTGAAGATCACGTTGCTAATGCAAACTTTCGCATGGATTTTATTACTTATACAATATTAAAAACAATAAACAATTATGTTCTAATTGAATTATGCCCTTCATGAATGGTTTTACATAAATCAACTGCTGCAGCCATTTTATTCGATTAATTGCATCCAATACTGAAATTATGAATAATCGTTTTAGCATAGCGTTACTCCCTTAAGATTACAAAACAATCAATGAGATATATTTTTTCTATTTATTTTTCTGGTTTCCGTATCGTTTAAAATACTTTTTTTATTTTCAATCCCTTTTTATTTTTCAAGAATTCTTTTCGTTTTATCCTTTCTAATTAATATTTCATTTTTAGACATAAAATTTTAATTGTAAATGCAAAATTTGTTTGCATATTATAATTTATCACTGTTCTGAATTATTTTTATAAATAAATAATATAATTTTTAAAATATTTATATATATATCAATTTTTAATCCTGTTGGCTTAAAATCAAATGCTTAATAAAATAAAAATCTCTTCAACAACCTTATTGATTTATAACAAATTTAACAGCTTAATTTTGTTTATTCTTTAATTATCGGTAAGAATTTATTTGTCAACTGATACAAGTATCTATTGTACTTTTTCAAAGTCCGAGGGATGAAGGTCTTGTTGTAATTAAAAAATTTATGATTGCGGCAAGAGAATTCTTTAGGTCCAAATTATAAGCAGACCCAAATGAAAATATAAAATGACCACCCATGTGGCACGACCTTAACAGTTTGCTGTATTCGAGAGTCACGTAAACTTGTCAATACATTTTATTGCACAAACTGAATCTAATTCTTTATAAGATGTTTTTACATCCTTCTTTAATAAAACTGAGAGTTCAAAATAAGAGAAAAAAACCTGGTCATTGTTCGAAATTAACATGACTCCCACATGACGATCGCCCAGGGAGATGTTTCATAATCAGGCACGGTCTGAGTCACTAAGTCACACTCGTTGACCTTTTAAAGGTTAAGGGATGCCTAATCGATGAAAAGCACATCAATGAGGGTGTGTGAACTAACCTAATCTTATGTGCCTTATGAACTAACCTAATCTATCGGCTCTTTGATATCTTTTTTACAGCGATTTGAGCTATCAGAATTCACTTATGTCAAATATCAAATTTTTATTTGTGAAGCTGTAAGTTTCATTACGATAAGAAAAGCAGAAATTTGCGGTTGAGGAAATTAAGTGAATAAATTATAAAGCATTTATATTAATTTATTTAATATTTATAACTTCATAATCGCCGTATATTATTGCAAGAACATATGCAAAGTGGGGATTGCAAGAACATATCCTCAATCTCTTACATTTGTCATATTGTAAAAGAAGTTAATGAACAGAGTATGTTTGTTAAAGGGCAACGTGGTATTTCATTTTTATTGCGTAAATATTTTACTAAGAACACATTGTTTGCATTAGTATTCTTCATCCTAAATGGACAATAAAAAAATACTTAATTTGAAGCATATTTTTCGGAAAATTTCAATTTCAAAATAGGACTTTATGTTTAATTTAAAATCAATTTTTTTTAATTAGTACAGAATCTTTATAAATCATAAACTATAAAAGACACCATGTAAATGAACAGGAAAGTGTAGTATGACATAGTGACTCGGATCTACCCAAAGCTTAAACATTTATTTTTACACATTGTATAAACATCATACATCATGTAATTGAGGTGTTAAGAACCACATCAAGTCTAAATATAATCTTCAATCATGCATCAGATGTTAAGATGAGACTTTCTTTCTTTCCGTAATTATTTTTGTCATAATTGACAGTTATTACTGTATAAATAAACTGTATAATTCTGTTCATAAAATTCATTGATTTTTTTCGACTATCACCCATAATTTTTAAATCTATAGCTTAGTCAAAAAGCGAATCATAATGCTAAAAAATTTTTATAGATCTTCGAAGATCAGATTAATTATTACGCGATTACTAAAATAAATTTTTTCCCTAAAATGGACTATATTTTAAAAGTAATTTAAAACAATATAAAAAAATTTTAACATATATGTTCAACAAGACAACAGAGGAAAAATGCAGAATCGTTCAAATCGATAACAGTAAATATAAATCTTAACTAAAAGTTGCATTTTATTAAGAATATTTAATACAAATAAAAATTTTTTTTGCTATTGAGTTAAAGTGTACCGAAAAAAGGCTCAAGTAATATAGTTAGTATGTAGTATATTGTATATATGTAATGTAGTTATTTATTAACTATAAAGTATATTTATGAGAAGAATTTTTTGTACAATTTTAATACTATTAACAATGTCTATATTTGTAAGATATAACATAAGATATAGCAATGTCTAATCATGTAAGTATAAATTGATGCTTTGTCATAATATATATAAAATTATGCAATCACAAAAATTATATGTCTAATAGCGGATTATGATTTTATGATACTCGTTAATACCATTATTGAATTTAAATATTTGATTATCAGATTAAAATATAACAACTACAACTTGTGCTCTCTTTAAAAAATAAAAAGTGAGCTAACCCAGTTCTTTCCCATGGCCATGGAATAAGGTCATATATTTTTCTTTTTCACTTTTTGTTATTAATTTACTTTAGCTTTTCATGTTTGTCGATTTCCTGTAGAATCTATTTAATAGTTCAACAGAAGCTCTTTCTTGAGATGCAAATTCAAAAATTAGAAATGACAGCAGAATGCTCAGCTAATTTTAATTGATTCAAGTATCAGCACTCATATTTGCATCCTCACTAATAAAATTCTGATATGTTTGTATATTTAAAAAATCTCAAAGCAGAAAATAATGTTATAAATAAGATTTTAATTAGTTTTAGAAGAATTTTTTATAGTGTAAGAGATTTAGCACATTTTTTTACAATGTATGTTTTAGCATGTTAAAAATAATAAAGTACTTAATATCAGGCGCAAGTTGCTTACAAAATGTAAATAATATTCACCGACAGAGAGAATTCGTTTTCAAGGTAGTGATGTCAGAGATTTGCTTTCTAGGAAAACTGCATTAAATATGGCATAAATTAAAAAAAAAACAAAGAAAATATTGATTGGAGTAAAACATTTGTTATAAAGTTGTCAACTTAAGCAGTAAAGAATATAAATCAATTTGGTCAACTTCTGGGGTCAATGTACATCCGAAAGCTTATTTTTCAACTCCATCGTGTTTTCATGTAATAAATAATGAATTACATTATATTCGTTTAAAGAGTAAAAACTAGATTTCGTCTGAGAAAAATAAAACAAATTGTAAAGTATAAGAAAAATATATGAAGAATAAAATAGGAAGTGGTGAAAACTTGATAATGTAACGATAATTTAACATTTTAGAATCGTGAAATAAAATGCCAGTGACAAAAAGTTTTAATTCATTTAAAATATTGAAATAATTGCATTTCAAGAAGATATTTAGAATAATCATAAAAGTGACAATATCTTAGTAAGTATATTTTGGCAAAGTTTTCAAATGATTAAAAGACTTCGATTTTTTGCAGAAAACCATCTATAATTGCTAAGCAAGAGAAATAATTTTGCAACTTAAAATTCCTTTTCAATACGTTGGGAATTATTTAAACACAGTTTTATGTCCTTAATTTCCATTCCAGTTATCAAGTAACATATAATTTCTAAAATTAAAAATTTTTAGTTTTTTATCTTTATGTTACATTCCAATAAACTCGTCGACGAATCAATTAAGAAAGTACAGAAATTTTATAAAATAAATGTTATAAATATGTAATATATTCACAAAAATAATCAGATTTGAGACGTTTATTTGATTATTACAGCTTTAGAAAAGAAACGATTACGAAATCATTTCTGTTGATCAGATTATGATACTATACAATATATATTACACTAAGCATTCCATTATTCTGATATTATTTAGAACTTTAACAATGTTGTATGTTCGTTTAAAAGATATTGAGTAGAAACACATCCATTACATATGATGTTAAAAACATTAATCGAATGTTTTTAAATCTGGGTAGTCTACAGTATAAATATTACTCTGAGTGTATCTAATAAAAAGTCGGAATACAATTCTCATAATATAAAATTGTTTCTTACGGTTATTTTAAGAAGTTAAAAACGTTAAACAAAGAAATAGGAGCAATGAATGAATAATTGTGCATTATTCAAGGCAAAAATGAGAAGTTAAATAATGCACATATTTAAGATTTTACCTTCTTTAAAAGCTCCAGCATGAATAATGGAGCAGAAGATTTATGTTTAAGGTTAATGGATTGCAGGAAGAAAGTTCCATCATTAAGTTCTCCGGCAAAAGCTCCAGGAAATATTTTAATAAGAAATTGATACGATTCCGGGCACAATTTTTTTTCTTCTCTTCCAATGAAATTGAAGAGGAGAAGGGAAAGAGGATGGATTGCTGCCTAAGTGAAGGCGTGATAAATGGTCGTGAAGATCTCCTCAGACAGGCAGATACGATTTCCAAAAGAAGAAACCTTTTCAGCAAAATATACTGAGCAATCCTTAACGGATGAGAAAGCGGGGGAGCAAAACGATCTTTTCAATTCATTCCAATTTTCAAAGCATCTTCTGAGAGGATGTAGTGATCCCATTTAATACAAAGAATCAATTGCCGTAATAATTTGTAGAAGGAAAATTTTCGGCGATCACTTCGGTTAAAACAAAACAAAAATCTTCTTGGCATTTAGGAATCCCAATCAGAGTCAAGCGGATAATTAAGTAAATTCTTTGATGAATAAAACGAAATTAGATCTTCATTTGATTAATTGAACACAAGAGAAATATTATTTGCAGCGCCTGATACAAATTGTAATAAACGGTCAAATACATCAATCAAATAAAATTTACAATATTACGCATGTTGGGGAATGAAAACCATTACATTTTTTACCTATAACGTTCAAGAAAAAAACCGATGTTAGACTTAAAAAGACTTGCTTAAGAATCAAAAAAATTTTATTGGAATCAACACACCATTTACAAAAATTTTTATTTTTTTTTATGTACTGCTAATTTCTACATTCCGAATTTTTTACATTTTGCAATTATAAAATTTATAAAAAATGTTTTTAGCCAAAAGCAAAAATTATATATGGTTAACATGTAATACATTTTATTATGGTTTCCGATTTTTATACTTATATTAATGTTAGTATTTTACATTTACAAAGACAGTTCTAATGATGAAGGCTGAATATCAAATCCATTTCCGTATTATTTATAAATCACTCAAACACGTTTGGAAAATTTTATATCTTTTACAATTCATATCGTCAGATAATTTTGAACATTCTTGTAATGGAAATTTTATTTTATTAAACCCTAAATGCATACATTTTATCTGATTTAGTGGTATAAAAGCAAAGAAAATATATTTCAAGATTGTGTTCCGTGTATTGGATTGGCGACCGGAAAAACAAAAGTTGGAGATGTTTCTGGTTTATCCCTCAATTCCGACTAAATTTAAAATTTATGATAAAATTTTAATAATGAAAGGCAATTTTTGGAGAGAATCGTTACAAGATTCATGCATCTTAAAAACTATCTATGCGTTTAAAGATAGAATCCATAATTTTAAAATTCACAAGATAAAAGGTGATAAGTTGTATTAATGTATAATGATTCATGGACAATTGAATTCTGCCAGCAGCCGCCGTTGTGGAAGTTCATCGAAGGCTACTGACCTAAGGTCTTCCTCGTAGGTATTCATTAGTAATAAATTTTATGTAATGAAAAAAATATGATTTAAGTGCACTTAAAAAAAAAGATTTCTCATATATCAACCATAATCCTCAGAATTCAAACTGATAAAGCTGGAATTAGACATATATTTCACTCATATAATCCTTAATATTTCTCGCTTTTTTTTTGTCAGAATAAGAGATTTAACATCCCTTCGACGATTAAAATCATCTCAAGAATGTGGAAAGCACATGTTGCTGTTACTTATACGCAAATATATGAAAGATTCAGATTAACACTAATCTGCGCTATTTTCAAAATGTAGCATAAATTATACATAAATAAAGTTATATATATATAATTGGAGATTGAATTGTTACGCAGACAAATGACGAAAAAATAATTTCATCTGTTGAACATGATTGACCAATTGTGAAAAATTATTAATCGACATTTGAAATTTACACTAATTCAGAAGATTACCCAATAAAGGCAAAAGTAAATATCTCGCCGGGATTTTAACAATAGAAAATTTTTTCCAAACCATAAGTTACAAAAACTATCTATCCATCTGTATATATATAGCAAAAATATTTTCGAGGAAAAGTGTTTTCCTTTTCCTCTGTAAAATGAAAAGCACAGTGATGCATGCTTTATATGTCATGGCTACTATCTCACCAGTTTCTCAATTTCTCCAACCCCGGGAAAAAAAAAATTTTTAGAAAACCTTTTTTAAAATACGAGATTCTATTTAAAGATAAAAATAAAATCTCCACAAATAATGTGGGGAGAAAAAACCAGAATCATTCTATATATATTTTGAAAACATAAATGAAATCTAATATTCTCGATTTCTTGTAATGCAAAATTAAACTGCAAGATTTTAAAGAACAAAAATGAAAATGTTCTAACAGTCTCGATTTAATTTTTACATCAAAATCTTACATCAAAACACTTTTGTGAGAACCAGTTTATGAAGTAATTACTTTTATTTATGTAATTTTTAAGCGTGCTGCTTTAATCATATCCAAAAATCAATTATTTACCATCAATTGCTAAATTCTAATTACAACGATAAAATAATTTAAAACCATTATTAAGTGGCCGATACTTACGTTTGAAATTCATTAAATAATTTTTTACTTGAAATAAAAATTATATGTTTTAAATTTTTAAGGTCAACCCTCCTGAGTAGCACAATTTCGACGTTTTGCTTGTTAAAAAAATTTATGGCCTCAAATACGTGATTAAACAACCAGAGAAATGCAAGGGTTACAGTTCATTTAACCGTTATTCACATGTATAAGTAGTCACAATTTTCAGTTAATTGATTAGAGGGTTTAATCACAATGTAGATATGACAAATCTCGTAGGGCAGTTTTTTTAAAAAAAAGACGAATATAAAATACACATTAATAATCATTTCTTGCTGGCCTAAAATAAACTTTGCTTCATCCGAATAAGACTGCAAAATATATAAGCTTAAGTATAAGAATTCCTTACATTTTGTGGCGGCCGCAAAACTCGTTTTTTTGTGTTAATATTTTTAAAATCTACCATGGTAAAAAGAATATGAATGATCACAGGTAATATTTAGAACGAAATTAATACTGCAATGAACTATAAATATTTATAATGAAGTTTATTTAATTCACTTCCAGAGGATAGTTGGTTGCAAATATTGTAAATATTTTAATTATATACTGACATTTATATTTTATAACATATATTTAAAATTTTGTTATTAAGGTTATACAGTCGATAGAATTAAAATAAGACGGGAAATTAGAAATTCAACCCTTATCTAAAAATAAAATAAACCAAGCCTTGTTTATTTTATCTATTTTTTAAGCTTTATTGTGTTAAAAGAATGGGATTATCTTGAGACAATTTTATATTTTGAGCAAAAACCTGTTATTTACATACCAAATTATCTTTCTTCTTTGTTTTTGATGAATATTTTTATTCATAAAAAAATACATCTTTTTAAAATTTATAAATACAGGGTAAATGATACATAAAATATTAAACCGTCTGTTTTGTTATGTGTAGAGAGAGAATTAAATGAAGTGAAATCTGACTTTATTATAATTCTTGAATACTAATAATAATTTATCACATTGAATTAAACAATGTTTACTATATAAATTATGACAGTGTAAAAAGCAGGAAAAAAGCAATTAAAATCTGTTTCTTAATATTGAAGGAATAAACAATTATACCATGAATATATATCGAAAGGATTCTTACCTTTAATAGCAGTCTCAAGTTTCATTTGTTAAGTTTTCTTTGAATTGTGAATAATAAACTTTTGCATCTATCCATTCTAATAATGAATTGGTAGATAAACAAAAATTGTCATCGAAATTTCATTTAAGCTCTTTGAATTATGGAAGAAGCATCTAGAAAAGAGAAAAGCTGACTTGGATTTATCTGACACACAGTAATTAAGTCGTTTTAAGTTTATTTTCCATGTTTACTGTATTATTGTCAATGGTTCTTTTCCTGAAATTTAAACTTTTCCGAAAATTTTATACCGGGATCAGAGATGATTTTATGTTGATGGGACTAAATTTATGCAAATTTTCAGTAAGAACTAGCAGCAAAGGTATTTACATACGAGGCGGAGGGAAAATTCGGGATTTCGTCGCCAAATCACGAAGCCAGATCCCAAGATTATTGAAAAGTATAAAGTCGAATTTTTTCATATTTTTTATTGTTTACGTCATATAATATATATCTTTTACATTGATCTAAATGCAGAAAAGGAGTGTTTTCGAATCCATAACTATATTAATAGTGCAATCGTAAAAAAAATCTTTTTGCTTTCAATGATTGATTGTTTAAAATCATGCACGACAGCTTGTGGAAGAGGAATCTCCTTAAATAACAGAAAATACCTAATCCTTTTAATTTATTAATCAATTGATACGAAATGAAAGTAGCTGTCAGTTGTCTCAACTCGGAGCCAGAATTTTCTTTTCATACTCATAAAAACAATTTATTGTGTGTCACAAGTCGAAAATAGAAAAAAATTTCAGTCGTTTTAAAATATGGGAGATTGACAGTTTTCTCGGTGCACACGTTTTACTCACTCCTGTAACGATGGCATTCAGCAGCTTTCGAACATTTTCCTCGCTTTTTTAAAGCAATCACCAAAAGAAAAACGTGATCTTAATAAATCAGTCTTACTTCTGTCACTGTAATTTTACTAAAAATTGATTTTATACATAGGGGGGTTGATTTTTCAGGGAAAAGTCTATGAAATATTATATTTGTACCACGTTCCTTATTCATTTTACTTCTTCAATAAGTTTTAATATTACTCTCTGCTAGAATTAATTTATAAAAACTTCATTGAAAATGTTTAGCATGAATTGACTATATGAATGAATGGAAGAGTGACTAAATTCAATGAAACTGTTTCTAAAATTTATTCTTTATTAGGGGGAATTTTTATATCAATTTGTACATATATATATATATATATACACCACGTATTGTCTAAACTTTAAATACAATCGCGATTTAATTCAAGATTGTTTTATAACTAAAAATAATTCATAATTTAATTGATAAAGAACAATTCCTATGAATAATTAATGATCAGTTAAAACAATAAGGTTTAACGTTAAATTTTTAATAGGAATTATTGTTGCATTTATTTTTTCATTGAATACCTGCGAGACTATAATAAAATTAGAATATATTTTTTTTACACAAAAATTTTAAGGTTAAAATATTTTGTAAATCAATTTAATTTCAAAAAACAAATTAATTTTAGATTTATTACTTTATTTTCTATTTTTTTTTGTTATGTTTTAAGTCTGATATCTAATTTAACTGTATACATTCTTGAGTTGTCTAGTTGAATAAAATATTATTTAAATGCTCCTCTATAATAAATTTCAAGAAAATCATTTTTAAAACACTAACTTTATATTATGATGTCTTATTTTACTACTAATTTAATAACATTCATTTTAAACATATAAAATAATTATGTACATGAACGAAACAATATTAATCTAATGGTCTATTCCCTGAGAATAAGGTTACGTTTTAATAATCCTAATATTACTATTCTACATTAATGCGAATATTTTAAATTTAATTTTTTTTTTGATATTTTTTACCACCTTTCTTAATTTGTTTATTTTTTTAGTACTTTAATTACTTCAGATATTTAAAATATAAACTAATATGTAAGACACCGACAGTATTTTCAGTAGCCGGCGGATGACGACGAATGCCCGCCTTTGATGCACATTTTCTTGTTTGATCACTAATAAAATTAATATTTATTAATAATCCAGTGAAGCTTTTTTCCTTTTCTCGCAGAACTGTTTCACTTAAAATTCGTGCAGATGGGAAAAATGATATAAGAAAACAACAAAAATTATGAAAGGAGTATTGTCATGGTTTGTAAATAAAATGGCCGAGATATAATAGAGAAATTAAATTTCTGTTTTAAGTTCAGTAATTAGATGTAAAATAAAGAATAGATTCATGGTTGAGATTCTTGCGAAGCTTGAAATATTAAAAAAGCTGTCTGGGCTGGATAAAAATTCCTGCACGTAGATGCTAATTAAAAGTTAGAAATAAAAAGAAAGCATTTTTATTGTTTTCATTCATTATTTGAAATCAGTTTTTCGTAAACTCCCGGGAGAAGCTTTATAAGATGCAATTTTAAAGATGAATTACATTTCCGCATCCCAAAGTATATCGCAATTGTGTCTCTCATCTCCCGCAATGTCCCGTATTCGAGGCGATTTTTCCTCATTCACCATAAAAATACTCCAATCAGATTTTATTATCTGTACTTTATTCAGAATATCTCTTCAGCGATTCTTCGAGAAACTTGAAAAAACTTCACGAATCCTTAACAATTGTGGGCAAATATTTTCAGTCGTTCTCTTTTCATTCATTGTTTCCACATGGCTGTACTAACTCAAAAAAGAACTTTTCAACTTGTTCAAACAGGACCATTCGCACAAATGATCCGCTTGAAAACAGAAGTTTCTCACAAGATATCGCTTCATACTTATATCATAATTTCGGAGGAATGTATTTCAATCTTTTAGGCTGAATAATTCGTTCTTCATGAAATATTTTTTTATATGTTTTATTGCCAATTTCATCAAATATTCGTCTTCAGAAGCTGTTTGCACAATAATTAGATAAGAATAAAAAACTCAAGAAAAGGATTTAAAGTTTTAATAATTAACCTAAGGAACTATTAATAATCAGATAAAACAATTCACGGATCATCGATTTACTCAATAAAATTTTAAAATAATAAATGGAAAGATTTTTCGATTCGTTTAATTAACTAGAGTAAACTTAAAATGTCATAAGTAACGAAATTAATCCAGAAGGAACATTACCGACAAATATACATAAATAAGCATCATGGACATACGGCACGAATATTTTCCTCATATTGAGAAAGTATTTTCAAGAAAAAATCGTCATTCTCATCTGTAACAACTATTATGTTATCATTTTTCACATATTAATACAGCAGTTGCCTAAGTTAAGCATTTGGAAAATTATTTCATTTATAAAGTTCTTTCTTCACGATTTTCAAAATAGTGGCGCGTTTTATAAAGATGCTTTTTCAGTAACAAACATTTTAAACATTCTAGAATGTTCTGCTCAAAAAAAAAAAATCGCTCTAAATATTCGTAGGAATGATATAAAATTGAATTGCTGGTAAACGTGATGGAAATAAGAATTAACAATCGTTCTTTGACATAAGATTTTTAAAATTTTGCTTGTCATATGAGACAAGAATTTTAAACACCGAATACAAAAAAGCAAAATTTTTTTTTTCAAAAACTAACTCGTAATTGACCGACTCATGTATTGAAAAAGACGGCTTATCTAATTTTATTTCTGAATAACTTTTTGAAAAACGTGATTTTTAAACTAACTTTCTTCTGGGCTATGCACTCATATTTTTTTTCGTCTCAAAATGTTTATTTTCCAGAAATATTTCTCGACCGAAGAAAAAATTTCCTTCGCCGATTCGCCGGCCCACTCCAATCCCGGTTTTGCATCCACCTTGCACGTACCTAAAACCGTTTTTAACTGACGTAGGGCATTGATCTGTCGTTGCCCCATGAAAAAACCTCTTCTTGAAACAAGGTAATTTCAAATTGTAAAAATGTATTCGCTGATGCTTCTTAACTTATTGTGCGCGGCCTGCGTAATCCCTTAACTTGGCTCCTCAATCAGTGAAGATCAGGTAAACAATTAAGCAGTTCGGTGCAGCCAAGTCACGGTTTAAACCCTACAAAATAAAAAACCTTTCTTTTGGCCTCTCGGGCGAGTTCGAACTGAGAACAGTCACGGCACTGAATTCTGACCGTGGCAGTGGTTTTTTACGTTGTTTTTTAAGTTCGTAATTCGAATCGAATACTTCTGTCAGCTACTAATTGTTGTTTCCCTTAAGATACTCATGGGCTTCAATTCTTGGTTATTCACGTAAGCGTTTACAATTCAATACTTATTTGTCATACAAAAGCACGTATTGAGCTGTGATATGATGTTTATTATGTTTTTATGAATATGAGGAATTTTCTTTTTTAAGCCTTGAGATGAACTAAAAATAGATTGTATACACTATGGCAGAAACGAAGTAGTTTTATATTCCACATTGACATTTTGACTTACGTATTTGAAGCTTAGGCGTTTTATATGCGTGTAAGCGCTTCGATGCACCAAATCAGGATGAAATTGTAAATTAAATATCACAACTGAAATTGAAATTAATATTTCCAAAACTTTTTCCCACTGTGCATTATCATAACCATGAAATAATCATTTCATGGTTTGAAATATCATTTGAATATTTTATTATATTTGAATTATTTAAATAATTTTAATAATTGATCAAATCATAACTTAAAAACTGAATCGATAATTATCTATATTAATTAAGCTTTTTCATTAAAAAAAATCAAATCTTGTTTTTTTTTCAGTATCTTAAAAATATTTACGAGTAATAAAAATTTTTCAATAAGTGCAATATCTTGCTTCGAAATCTTAAATGCGAGTCAAAAAAGTTTTAAAAAGAGGGATAATTACGTAAAACATATGAAATATTAATAATAAATTTAAACTTCAAATCTTTTCTTCTAATGACATCTAAAGGATAAGTGAAAACATGCACATCTTTTAAACCATAAAATCTCAATTAAGTATTAAATTTGAGATCATAATTGGATCTTATATTTTTTATATTTATTTTTTATATTAATTTAAATTGGCATTTTCCAGAAAATATTTGTTAAATTTGTATTTTAGTATATTTAATTCGAAAAATTGTAAAAATATAAGAAATATTCACCCTAAGTTGTTATATAATCATATCTAGATTATGTTTTTTAAATGGGGGAATCAAGGAATTGAAATGATATATATTCCGAGCTTAACATTTTTACGTCAGAAATTTTGTGTTTTTAGCAGTAATTTAAGGTTAAAGGTGAAAGGCCAATTATGCTGACACCCGGCTCTGAGATGAAAGGTGTTATTTCTTCGGCTAGATGTAGGTTAAGTTTTGCTTAAAATTTAATTATATAAAAGTTCAAATAAGAAAAATATAAACTGCGAAGCAACGTAACGTGAAAATTGTTATAATTCTTAAATTTTTATTATACTGATAAATTAACCAACTATTATACTGACAAACTAATTCGTATCATGAAATATATTTAGTAATAAGTGATCTGGTGAGAGACAAACGTTGTATCGAAACTTTGAGCCAAATCCAATTCATAAAAATTAATCTTTATAAAAGAAATGATTATTAAAAATAAAAAAATCTTTGAATATGTTATTAATATATTTTAAAATTCCGCCTCTCTTGCAGCCTTATAAAGAGCATTAAATACAATTGAGTTACCACTTCAGAAAAGCTAAGATTTTGTACAACTTATAATATAAACATAATAGACGAAACATTTCTTGACAATTACTGTGTCATTTTAAGTTAATATTTTGTGAATTTTGTCTGTAAAAAAACAAAAAAAGACAAGTTTTAAAAAATTTTGAGATACAGTTTTGATTAATAAAAGTTACAAATTTGTTTTTAGTTTCATTTAAGATCCGTGATTTTTAAAAATGTTATAAGAAAAATTTAATAATTTTAGCTATTAGCATTTTTTAAGTGAAACTGTTACTCGACCGTAAAATTTATTTTATAACTTATTATTAATATGTCAATAATGGAATGCGAAATGTACAAGGCACATTCCTTAAGTTGGAACGAAATCACTTTTAGGTTCTAAGTATACATCAAAATAGGCGAGGCTTACACGTGATAATGTTCTGGGAAATTCTTAATTAAAAATATTGATAATAAAGTTTCTTCTCAAAAATTTTTAACTCAAAAATAAACTCAATAATACAACAGCATAATACATTATTTTCTATTTTAATATTAACTATATAAACCGGATAAAAGAGAAGCAAAGTAAACTGATTTATACTATCTACAATGTTAATAAATAAATTTAATAATCTGAAATTACTATATTTAAAAATATGCACAATTTAATGCAATATATTTAACGACTTCAATTGGATTATAATGAGATTTAACTAACTTATTAAATCAAATTTAAAGTCCTGACAACGTCTTTCAGCATGATTGTTATCATTAATGCATGCATCCAACTACCTAGGAAGGCAATGATCGTCCAAAAGTTTTAATGCATATACTTTTATAAAATATTCTCATCTAGTACAAGAGGAAAGCAGGACAAAATTCAAAAAAGCGTCATTAAGTAAATTAAAGAAATCCTTTTTAAATTCATTATGTGCAAAATTTCATTGCAAACTTAACCAAAGAATCATTTGTCAAAAGAGATGAACTCCTTTTTTTTTCCCCCCAATACGAAACTAGAGATGTCAAGACAAATTATCTTCAATGGTAATTTTAAGCTAATGACGACAGAATATAATTTTATGAGATGCTTTCGCAAAAAGCTTAACACTAGGACATGTCAAGAAACTTTGTAATTGACTATTTCTCGAATCCTATACAATGCTGATGAATCAAGAAATGAAACTTAAAAATTAATGGAAATAAAAAAGGTAAGGGAGATAAAATGCCTAATAAATTATAAAAATTTGTGATGCACGAAAATGAGCGAATATGAAATTGCAGCAAGTGTATGGAAGCACTGTGGTAGGACTGCGTTCAAATTTAATTAATTTTGGTGCTCAGCAGACTCGGTAATACTAAAAAGCATAAGGCATATGAATAATCAGATAGTTTCCGCTTTGGGAATATTATTTTAGAGGAAGAAGAAAAGTAAGGAACGTAGATGAATGAAAATTATTCCAAAGCGGATTCGGAAAGAAAGCTTCTTAATATACAGTTTCTCTGTCACTTACTCATCCCTGAGCCGAAGAAGGAATTCACTCGTATTAATATGCATAATGTTTAATAATGGTATTAAAGTTTGGGGTAAAAGGATAAAATTAATCCTTTCGAAGCTTCTTAATATTCCTTCCATTTATATATCAATTAATTAGGATAAGAAAAATTAATCATAATTTTTCCCTTAACAGATTAGAACCGTCCAAATTTTTTAAAAAAATGAATGAGGTTAACAATATCAAACGATGATTCTTTACAAACGAAACCTAAATAGTATTGTATCACATTGTACACGAACCGTGATGTAAGCCAGTTAATGCGAAAATGATAATTAATAATATCTATCACTATTACATCTGCATATATATTTAGAAATATCAAAAACCAATAGATTTTATGTTCAAAATTTCTTAGACAATTTTAAATTCATTTTGGAGCAATAATATATATGACAATAAATTTATAATAAATAATTTGTAAATATCAGAGATCTTTTACTGTTATTACATAAATTAAAAATTTTATGCAATTCCAACATCACTTGAGTAAAACTGATGTTCTAACAGCGATAGATTTAAAAAATTCATGCAAAATAATTTGTAACAAAACAATCTCGGGTTGCTTATATGAAAGCGTTACAGATTTAACTTTTGGCTTTTTCAAGTCTGTTATTCTTATCAGTTACTGGTCTATTTCAAAGGAGACTTCACATAATTGTACATTGAGCTTACATCACGAAAGAAAGTGATATTGAGGCATGTAATTTCCCCCGTGATAAGTGATAGATTAGTTTCGTTCAGATAACAAATTGTTACATGCAAAATTTTCTTCTTTCTGCAAGTTATTGAATACCACTCAAGAGGAACTTAGTTATGAGACTGAAAATTACCTAAAATACAACATTTTATAACTTATTTGCTTAATTTTTATGTATTTGGAGAATTGCAAAGTTATGCAGGACTGAATGACACACCTGTTATGCCTTTTTGTTTCTAATGATATAATCGTAAATGGCCAATATATGAACAAGTAAATATCAAATTATTCACTTGAATTTGCAGCTACTTAACGCAAATCATCATAGCATTTCTGGAATCATTACATGAAAAGAAAATAAGATTCTAAGTTAATTCTCATCAAAGATTGATGAATTTTGATGAATCATTTGAAATGATTTTTTTCTCAATTTCGAACTGAATAAAAATAAATGAATAAGAAGTTAGAATTTTGTAATCCAAGTTGTAGTGACGGATGTTTATAAGAAAGTATCCTGCATATTTTTATCTGAAAAATTTTACCCGTTACGAACTAGAGGAAAAACGTTTTAAAGTGCTACAAGCAGCGCCATCAATGAATGAAGGAGGTGGTAAGAATGAGAAGAATTGTTGTAAGAAAGAAAAATGAAGCACTGGGTAAACAGTTTGATGGAGCGCAGAACAAAATCGTGTTGCTAGACAAGACAAAAAGTTTTGTTTTCAATGCTTTAACAGTTTCAAATCGATTCCCACTTTTTTCCATCATTCAGAGTTCAATCACATTGAATTTCGTGAGTGTCGATTAATTCTCAATCTTCGATTTTTGCTTCATTATTTGTAAATTACTTTTTAATTCGAATAATCCTTTCGGTTCTTTCCATTCGGTTTTACTTTAATTAGATTTATTAAGTTAGTCGAGCTTTTAAGTTACAGAAAGTCATTCATATATTTTAAGGAAATAGTAAAGTTATTAGGTGCTGATAGTTTTGCGAATTATTGAAGAAAAGTTTTTACGAGTGAAAAATAAGGCATAAGTTTATCTAAACTCAAGAAGAAGTTAATTTAATGATCTTTACTAAAAGTCTTATCGCATTAAATGTGTCAAATTACAGTTCTGCAGCAGAATTTTTCACATTTTAAACTCTATCCTAAGTTTTTTTTTATAGGGGAGCACCACCAAAGTATTTTGCATTTTCAATAACTGCAATTGCCTCGCATCGTTTTTTTACAAACGGATCTTTCTGAACTAAATACAACATGTAATAAAATCAATATCAGAGCTCGAACGAAGGGGATTGATATTGACATGATTTTCACATTCCCGATCGTAATTAAGAAAATTCATAGTAATAAAGGTATATAGCAATTCGAGAAAGATGGCTTACACTTTAATAAATGTCACGAACGATAGTTGTTTGAAAACCATCTCTGCTTGGAAGGTTATGATACGGAATTAATCGTTTTAAGAAAGTTATAAATAACAATTTCGTCGGTCTTCCTTCGCTTTATTTTCCTTTTCGAATTAGACCAGGCGCAGTTTCAACGACAAGAAGCAGGAGGCCAGTCTTAAGCAGTGCCCACGATAATTTACGACAACTGCCAGGTAGCTCTGGGCTCCTATTATAAATCTAAAAGTTAGGCTTCTATACCGAAGGTAATCGTCCTAGTCGATGAATGAATGCTATGAAGATAAATGGCTTAACCTTCTGCAGTCTTACTAAAAATATGAAATGTAAAAAAAAAACATACTTTTTGGCACGATACTAAAATCTAAACTATTTTTGGTAAGTTCTTTGTGGTTTCGCCTCGGCAGGTTTAAAGCATATTTTTAAATATATATTTCAACGCCTTTAAATGAAGGAAATAAATATTGATAGATTTAGAAAATGCCTAAAATGTAGATTAAAGCTTGTTGGACAAACAACGGCATCATTCAGTTAGTTGCTTTAAGAAAATTTTTAATAAGTTTTCGCCATTGACCAATTCGAATATGGTTCATCGCTAGCATTATATCATGATGGATAAAAAAAATTTAACGCCATTTGTAGATGGACTAAAAACTTGATTATTAAAACATCATGTTTAGTCATCCTTACTTTGTGTACGGAGAACTTTCACACTGCCTGCATTCAGTAAATAAAACAAGGGAGCGAGAATTGTTTCATAAAATAAAATTGCATTTATCCAGAATGCACTTGGTTTAAATGAATGAGTTCAAATGAGGTCTGAGGGCGATGGCTACATGGCAAGGGTCGAAATAAAAACCGCGTGTGAGGATAAGGATTAGCCAGATGAGTGAATCTGTCAGAAGCAATTAAATGAGTCTTTGATCTGGGGATTCATTTGGCATTGTTAAAGAGTCCAGGAACTGAAGATAATGAATAATCTGTAAAAATAATAATAATAATAAATTTTACAAAAAATCTGCAATTTCATCCAACTAGACACATATTTTCAGCGACCTAAATCTGATTTCGGCAAAAGTTAGTGAAAAATCTTTTTACGCGATGCTTCTTAATAATATTAACCGTTAAAAGCAAAATAACTGAAAACGAAGAGCTTAAGTGCCCTAATAAATAAAAACTTTTCGCGTTTTGGATTCCGGTTTGAGATCCAAATTAGTTCCATTATTACACGAATGAATTAGGGAATCCATGGGTTTTATAAACTTTAATTTAGAAGAAATTTCAATTGGCTTCCTACGTGTCCACTTTATCCCATACCTTCATATTCAATATGGTTTGTGAGTTTGAGTTAAATTTCATTTTCTTGATACCGACCCCCGTGATTTTAATGTATTCCTTCCACTTTTGCATTTTTATTTTCTTACCAAATGTTCGTCATTTGCAATATACATTACGTGTTGACAACAAAATTTTCGCTCTTTGTGAATTTCTTAGGCAAATCTCTTCATGTTTTAAAATATAAATATATTTTGAAAGTATTACTTAACGTTGACTGTCATTCATTTATTAATGCCAACAAGAGAATTATTTCTTCTTCCGCAGTGAGATACTATAATGAACAATAAAATTTATTTATTATAACATTAGCCCATGCAAATTATTTTCATTTCAAATTATTATTTATATCTCATATAAAAAATTGTTATTCATCAGGATTTCATTTTATTTTGAATTATAACAGCTATTTTTTATAATAATTACCTCTTGCGTTTTAATTATATACACCACTTCATTATAGAATATTATAACATTTATAAGATATAAAAAAATATTTTACACTTTGATTAGATTTCGAGAGGCAAATTGTTCCTGACTCATTTCTATTTGATAAATTTAAATATAATTTTTCAAATAATTAATATATTAATTTAAATTTTGAATGTATAATTTCGATATGGACTTCTAAATATTTTCGATAAATCAGAAATTGCTTTAGTTTTTAGTAATATATAATTCCTAGGGCTACCTTTATAAAACCTATGAAAATATCCGCTTTTAACTGTTAATCTTTTTACTAAAAAAAGTCATTATTCGTCTCGGCACTAAAAACATTTTCAGATATATAAACCATTTTAACAGAACACTCAGAACTTAAAATTAATACCAATTTTATAATTTTTAACTTTTCCGAAAAATGCTACAAACATACTCAATGAGAAGCTAATTTAAGAACTAATTACAAAATTAAAATTATAAAGTTTTCCAACGGGAATGAAATGAGAAAGTAAAGGAAGTGATGTCACATAAGTAGATCAAATTACTATTAAAAAGGTTCATTCAAAATTAAATGACTATTAATTTTAATGAATGACGCATATCAATCAAGTGAGGTTAATTTATGCAAATTGAAAATAATCTGCAAAATAAAAAAACCATAAAAAAGGAGCTTTTATTTCGTTTTGATGCTGGCCAGACATTTATTTCTGACTCATTTCATGTATCTTTAATTTACTAAGTTATCATGCTTTGCTTTAAGGCGTACTTTTGAATTTTAAATTATTAATAAAAGTTAAGCAATTAAGGGTTTTATTTTATAAAAATTTATTACAGCTTTTGGGAGAGCTTTATGCAAATACTTGAGCGAATTACAGTGAAGGAGAATATTATAAAAAAACCACAGTACTATCAAGAAAAAATATTTAATAGTGGTTTTTATAACGAAAGCTTTGATTCGATTACATATAAGTAATACGTTATGGTAGTTCCCATTTTATCAGCGTATGAAAAATGCGTCAGAAAAACCGAAATAATTTTTTAAATGTCTTTGAGAACATTGAATTTTTTTTCTTCAAGTCTAATTACATTTTACTGTTATCTGAATTAGGTAAATACCGTAAGGGATTTTAAAAAATTATTAAGAAACGAAAGTTGAGTCACTGACCCGCGCGCTTCCTAGAAATTTATGTAAATATTTGCAAACAAGTCTCGGTATTTCCACGGCAGGATAAATACACAAGGAAACTTTTCCAGGAAATCAGCTTCGAAATTTATGTAAAATTCCCGGAATTTTAAAGAGTTCCATTTCTCCTTTTTATGTAACATAAAACTCATCGCATGATTTTTTCGCTTCTTTTCGAGGAACATTCGATTTATCCTAAGGAAATGAGTCGATTTACTTTTATATTAAAATCATAAATTTTTCGAACATAAATTTCAAACTTTCATCTTTTTACGCATAAAACTCTTTGATCTAAGCATCTTTGGGAATAATTTAGTCGCGATTCGATAAATCAGAATAAAATATAAATTCGACTGAGTAAGATATGAACTTTTCTGATAAATGCAGAAATAATTTAAGTCTAAATTGAAAGGTTGAAATTGAAAAGTGATACCGATACCTGAAGGAAATATTCCATCATTGAATTTTCTAAGTTACGTGAATGATTCCAGATTTCAGATACAAAGTTTTATATGCCGTTCAAAAGAGGTGGTTTTGTTTATCTATGCTTTAAATAAGAAAAAGTGAAAGAAAAAAAATTTTTTTATTTTTTTCAAAAGCAATTAGTTATGAAACATAGACATGCGCAGGATTAATGACTGATTTTAACTGTAAAACAATGAAAGATCAAAAAAGTAAATATTCTATTCTAAATAATACTGAGATAAAAAGAATCTGCCGAGGAGAGGATCCTGTGGAATATTTAATATTCATATACCAAGAAAGTAGGTGCCAAACGAAATGGTAGTAGGCAGAAAAATTTAATTAGACGGTTTTATGCCCATATAACATGTTTTCAGAAAAGACTGTGACCTAACAGGGAACGTCAAATAAGGTGGGACGTTGAAAAAGATCGACCAAGAGACGATGAAAAGTTGAGGTTACTGCTAAAAGCTGGAATTTTAACATTGCTTTCTGGATTTTGCCCATTTAACTGCGAATTTGAATTGTTCTGTTTCTCTTGAGGAAAAAAGATTTATCTGTTTACTTTAGTGCCCAGAAAGAAAACAAAAAATTTTCTTACACCGAATAAATTTAACAGTTTATAATATATAAATATTTAAATATAAAAAAATATATAACTATAAAATATATAAATATTTAAATATATTGTATATGCAGACTGTGCAATAAATTTATATATTTTCATATAATGTGATGCAATGTATTTAATATATTGGGTATCATGTAACCATGACTTTTTTATTTCAATCATAAATTTATTTTTTGCTTATTGTACATATAATGAATAAAGTTCTGTATTTCTGAGTTGAAATGAAAATCGAAAATAATATTATTTGTCTTTCTCTAATTGTAACAATAGTTTTTATTTTCCTTCGGATCATCTGAATCACAATTTCTTTATTTCTGTCAATATTAGGTGCAGTGAAATTTTGAATTTTCTATTCAACTTTTTTTACAGTTTTCATAGATTTTATATATAATAGATTTAATCTTGATCTTTAAGTATTCGACTTCTTTCTTATGCAAGCTTTAGCTATGCTTTTTAAACTTTAAGGAAAAATATGTTTTTAAAAAGAAACCAGGAATAAAGGAAACAGGAAAAAAATTCTGCAGTTAGTTTGTATTTCAATTGTGCTGCTCGCAGTGTTTTCTATTTTGCAGATTTTATGATGATCGGTTCTAATGATCTGATATAAGAATTCTGAACTTTATTGTAAGAGAAAATTCTAATTTATTGAAATATAAAATATGTATATCCACCTACAAAGTCATTCATACTTGAGATACAAGAAATCCATATCTTGGTAGTAAAATATGTCAAGCTATTTTCATTAATGTTTTATGAAAGAAAATGGCGAGTGCCATATCCTGAAGCAGTTTTTAGATAAATAACCCTCATTAACAAAATATTAGATTCTTTAAAATTATTTATATGAAAACGTTATAAATATATTATAAAATAGATTTAACACCCACAGGGTCGTATCACCAGTAAGTAAAAGATGAAATATAACACTTTTTACATGGCATTTCACATGATTTTGAATCATGTAAATTATTTTGTTTGTAATGTAACAAATTTTTAACATAAGTTCAAGAGCAAAGTTACTCTTACTTGTACTAAAATTACTTGAGTATTATTCAAAGTAATACTCTTATTAGTCGAAAGAGATAAATTGGAACAGAAAAAAAATTTATTCATTTGGCAAAAGTTTTACAATTAAATCAGAATCATAATTTTAACAATACTATGATAACTGAAAATAATTTCTTAATTTAATTAACATATAAATTTCGTCAATATTTGATGGCGTAATTTCTTTGATACCTTTTATTTACTAACAGCAAAAATGTATGTCAATAACAAAAATAACAAAGTATATTTTAGATAACAAAATATAACGAAGCAGTTGCACACGAAATGTTTATCATATTTAGTGAAAGCATAAACAATATATTAATCTGCAATAATATAATTTCTGAGAGTTTAATTGGGAGTGAATATAAGAAATAACAAGTAATATAAAGTAATAATTGAAGCAAAATTCAGAAATAAAAAGTAAAATGTAGTAATAATTCAATGTCGGTATATTGCAATTATTTATACATAGTTAGTTTTTTTAGTTCTTAATTCAGATCTTTACTGCTTTTATGGCCATCTCCAACCTTCACGATTTCATTCTTCAATATTAGATATTTTATTTGCGAATTTGATTTTCTACGCACAGATTAATTTCTCATATTGGAAAACGATAAAAAGAATTACGCAAAAATTACAGTGATTTTTTGTCCTTACTTTAATTCAAAACAGGAAAGATTGGAAGCAGATTAATCGATGGTATAGGCCAAGTGGTTAGAAGCGGCAGATGCTGAAATGTTTACGTTCCCTAAACGTTGAACTCTTCTACGAGTAAACAAAATTGGAAATTAATTTCTCCCACGTGAAAGTGGCCATTGTATTTCGTTTTTTGTCTTTACCCTTCCCTGCCATTATGACAAACATTAAAATATAATTATTAATTCATTTTAAGGCCCACATGGAGGTTGCGGATGAAAATACAGCTATCATTATTGCATTTACATATATTTTCATAAATTCAAAGAGATTTATATTCATAAAAAAAAAAAAAGTTGCCCACAATACTGAAAAGAATTGTTTGACTTCGAACTGGTCCCTTACTTTAAATTCTTTTTGTGACATTAAGTTATTGACCACAATTAAATATGTAGAATAAAACATTCGCATTTGCTTTGGCGCTTGGATTCCATTTATTCGATTCCAAAGATTTGCTCATTAAAAAATTACTGCTTACATTAGGCAGTGTTGTTGAATGGAAACCAAACTTCTGATTATTTACATATTGATATTTCACATAATATTTACCATTTTCTCAATATTTGAATGTTCAAATATTAGGATTTAATCAAAACCATAAGTATAGAATATTAAAAATCAAACTTACATTCTGAATAAAAAAAATCATGAATTTAAAAAAAAGTTCATAAGCAAGAAAGTGTCCATTATATTATTCGTATAATAGTAAAATGCAGTGGGTTAACCACTTACAACTAAATACAATACATAATTGAGTGCATGCGCTCTCAACTTCAATCTACAGTTTGAAATGTATTCATTATGATAGTGGCCATATACGTTTGAAGAGAACAAAAGCACACGAAAGCAATATTTATAAGTGTACTAATAAGAGAATCGTGCCTCCATGAAATATCATCAATTCTCTAGTCTGTTAACGTGAAGAATGATAATATTCGAGCCTTTATTTTAACATACGTAACGTCACTGACAGTGTGAGCCTTCCGGCTAATCTTTTGAGTCTAAAAAACAAATTATTAAGGGATCTGACATGTGTCCTTCGCAGAAGAGCTTATTCAGTTGGATAATCCTATAGCCTTAAGCTAATTTTGAGAAACCGCACCCTTTCAAGCCCTTCAAACAACCTTTATTATTTCCGAACAAGGGTTAAACCATATCCAGAAAATCCTCTAAAACATTGGATCACAAGTGCATCCACCGTTCACAATCGATTTCGCATGTTCAACTCGATCGTATCAAATATAGCCACATTAGGGATTTGCAGAAAATTCGGAATATGGGCAAATAAATAAGCACTCCATGAGAGCCTGAATTTAATCTAGAAAGGTTTATGAGAAGTTAAGAGTGTAAAGTAGGAGGATGTTTTACATTATATAAAAAATTAATAAATGAGATTACAGACATGAGAAAGAGGACTTAAACGTTAATAATATCTCAGAGGTTTCTTTTTATTTGACGGATAATCGGAAAAACAATGCGCATAATTGAATGGACGTGATTGTTCAGATCGAGAACTTTTTTTTATCCTCTTAAATCATATCCAAATAAAAACTGACGCAAAAAATTTGCTCAGTAGATAAAGTTTGCTTATTAATGTTTAGAAATAAACAATGTCTCTTTTTAGCAAATATTTAAGATCGGTATTGAAAAAATACTCTGGATGTTTTCTGCCACCTTCACAGCCTCCAAGTAACAATTGTATGGATAGATAGGACTGCTAATTAACTATATGTATGAAGCCGAATGACGAAGCATTTGGAAAGGTAAATGAAATGAAGATTTGTTAATAAAGACATGAATCCAGACAACATTATTTTTAGTTTAATCATGATCTCTAGTTATGCTTTAGTCCTCCTGTCTTTCACAAACAGCTAGTTCACTTAGATTTATATCTATGCTCTCAAACTTTTATTTTCTACTTCAGATTTAGTTGTTACTCCTATTTATACTTATTTCTGCTTTTAGGAAAAGGAGAATTCAATGTAGTTGATAAACGTAGAACTTACCTTGCATTAAACAAGTAGTAACAAGTAAATTGACTAGTTGAAATACTGACTAATATAATTACCTGAAAATAATTTAAAAAAATTTTAAATTGATAATATAGATGAACTTCTTTTTACAACAAATATTTTTAACGTGAATTACTTAGAAAAATGATATTAAAATTATTAAAGCAAAGGTTTTCAAATTAAATATTGATTCTAATTAATAAAACTTTAATTTTTGAAATTTTTAATATCGACTGAAAAGAATGGAACCTGACAAATGAGGTACTGGAGAAAAATTTAAATTTAAATATTGAATTTTTCTTATTCTAATAATTTATTCATTGGAATAAAATTAATATTAATGTACTGCATTTTTGTATAAGTTGTTGCTCCGCGACAGTTCAGAATATTTGTTAAAGACTGAAGTTGGAAAAAAGTCACAACTAGATGCGAAT
This sequence comes from Ricinus marginatus, assembly GCA_028565995.1. Taxonomy (NCBI): domain Eukaryota; kingdom Metazoa; phylum Arthropoda; class Insecta; order Psocodea; family Ricinidae; genus Ricinus; species Ricinus marginatus. The sequence continues at coordinate 71,355 of JAOWBB010010897.1, forward strand.
ATTTTTTAGGATTGGTAAAAAAATCAAACTCAGAAAAATAATAAATTACTTGTTTCATCTCCTAAATATTTGCTTTCACCTTATAAGAATGAAACCGCACCTACCGCATATTAAAATAAAAAGATTAATCATTCAGGGGGAATACATTAATAATTGGTTATGTTTGTTTTCTCATTCTTGTCGTCATAAGAATTATTTTGAAAGCGTAAGTGACGGCAATTCTGAAAAAAAAAATCCTTCCTTTTCCCTATCCCACACATTTGTAGTAATACATATCTCACATTACTTTCTTTAATGCTGAAAACCGAGATTTAATGTTCATCATTTGAAAAAAAGTTATCGAACACATACCGATTTTCTGAATAACAAACTAGCACACATAAAATTGATAAAGTATTTTTAATGCTCTTGAAATAATTTTCACAACTATGCAATTTACTCTTTAATAAATAAAAGATTTTATACCTTTTAATATCTGGCGACACGAATGAATCATATAGAAAATACTCCTTTGTAAGAATGTGACCATTCCTAATTAAGCTCTTTCTTTTTTAAACTTAAATTGGCTTTAAAAATTACTAATTTAATTCACTTAGTTAATGCTTCATACCATTATAATTTATATCGGAAGAATAAAAAGAAAACAAATGCCATTAACAATAGTTTTAAATAAAGTAAATTATATTTAAAGCCATTTGAATCTCGAAATAGACATGATACCGGTTACGATAATACTATGTAGATATTACATTTGGGCCATTTTACGTGAACATATAATATTTCGTCTGACATCAGTTTCTTTTTATTGTTCAGTTTTTGTCGTGGATAACCTAATCCCAGTATTCATATCGGCAATAAAATAATCAGGATTTGAGCAGGGTCTAAACGCTAATGATTACACTGAATTTACTTTGAATTTTCATTGTTCAAAGGGAACGACACTTGAAAAATCAAATCAAAGATCGGATGAATCAACATTCCAGAGAGTAAATCACACTATTATCATACAGCCGAGCCCGTGGCCATCATGAACTCGCATTCAAATTCCTCTCACAAAGAGGAGAATTAAACTAAAGTAGAATTTTTTCAGAAAATTTTCAACCGGTCAGTACTGCATCTGTAACCATCAATGAATCAGGCAGAATGTTGAAAGAAACAGTCGATTTAAAATAACGTTGAATTCTTTTTTTCTCTCATCCTTAACTTGCAGCACTTATTTCCCAGACACGATTTCACGATTCTGAGCCCGAACGAAAAATCAACAGCAACATTCCAATGTGCTGGTACTCGTTCGGAGGTCCGATCGAAGCAACTGCTTTTCAAATGAGATTTTCAAAACAAAATCCCCACCTTTTGCCATACCTAAAAGATTATTTGTCTCTCTGTACAAAATAAACAAAAATTTTAGTAACGCGTAAAGTGAAAGCAGATGAAGTTAATGAAGATTAAGACTGGACGTCCGGGGCAGTTTAAGAGGTCTGAAAACCGGTCGAATGGAGCCTTTGTAGCCGGTAATTATTGCCGTGATCATGACCAAATTAAAGTCCATTTAACATGAACATTTTTGGTGGTGCCTGGGCAAGGAGCGACTTTTTCAAGTCTAAAAAAAAATCGTATCGGAAACTTTAAAGGACACGAAATTATAAACTGTTAATTTACACGTGAAATGGCTCTTTCATTAATTAATTAATTAATTAATTAATTCACTTTGGTTATTAACAGTTAGCTGTCATTAATTATTTTTCTCAAACTTCGGAATGTTGTTGCTGTAACATACGTAATCGCTAATAGAATAATGATTTTGTTTATTACACTAATAATAATGAATTATTTTTGCCTCGGCCTTTTTATTCTCTTATAAAAATCCAGCCGCACGAGCCATATTAATTTGATTCCGAATAGGCAAATGTTGATTTTCCATCTGTGTTAGGCATCAGACCCAGTTATATAGATATCTGTTAGGTTAGGTATCAGGCATAAAAATGTCTGATGCTTTAAAGGAATGGTCCATTATAAATGTGAATAATATCCTTAGGTTAGCAGATGTTATTCTTCTTGGGCTAATAATATCGAGCATAAACATCGATGTGGTCGAAATCTGTGTCGGAAGCATCGAAAATTTTAAATTGCAACTGCGTTCTCAGTTGGTCAATTCTTTAAAAATTTTCAAAAAAAAAAAGGAAAATTTGCTTTTTAGCAAGATATTTATATATTTCAAAAAAAGCTCTAGTTTCTTATGAGATTATTATTTCTTACAATAATAATACCATTAATCAAAGGTTTATGTTTATGTAGTATATATTTTCGATATTTAAATAGCAAATATTTATATTTTTATAATTAATTGTAAAATAATGTAATTTTTACGATTATGATGTAAAACTGTAGTATATATTTGGAAATACAATTGACTAAATTTTTTATTATCGCTGCACTTCAGTATCCCATAAATTAGACTTTGTAAAAAGAAAAGTAGAAGCTCTCGGATGGGGCACGGGTACGTGAGAAGTTAAAAAAAAGCCAACACAAAAGCCAAAATGCAAACTGCTCAATGTCGATTGAAGATTTGGTAATGTTCTTTGTATTTTTCTTATAGTATATGAAAAAGCAAAACAATCGAAATTTGATAACAATAAGAAAAACAAATTATGACACAAGATGATATTAATAACGGATCTCCAATCTTTGCTAATGCAATCTTTGTGCTACACAAAATTTAGACGAGAAAGCTAGTTCCTTATGTATTGGTATTTTGTTAAAGAAAAATGATTGAGCCTCCCTCCATGATGTAAGAGGGTTATTAGGAACGCCCCGAATCATTTGAACCATTTTGAAAACCATATTTCATGGTTATTTTCTTACCTCTCCCTTTTGTGAGACTCTATTTATATAAATTTGAAATCGAGTTTGATTTATGGATGTTCACTGTTTATTTACGGAATTACTGAAATATTATTTTTCGATGAAAAAAAAAATCCAAAATACCTGGTTAAATTCCGCTTAAGTGAAGAATAAGAAAGAGAAAATTCCTTGGATTGATTTGCGTTTGGGGCAGATGGTTACCAGTGTTTTTATTTATGAACTTCATCGACATATTGAACTATGGAAGAGAATAACACAATGAAACTATTTCAATGAGGAGGGAAAAATATTCAGTTCCTATTATTATATGTTTAACGTAAACGTTGAATAAATTCTTTTGGAGGAATTAAAGAAAAATGCCATACGGCTTAAATGAAATGCCTTTTCCATGTTACAGCTGGAACGGTCCATTCTGCCAACATTCATCCAAGGAATTATTCGTTTTATAATTCAGGAATTACTAACCTTTGCTTATTTGTTCATTTTGATTTTTCTGAGTAAAAGCCCAACTAACGGTGGCTAATCAAGATTTAGGATATAATTTGAAGAGGGTTTTTGGTCGATCTTATTTGTTCTAAAAGAAAGAAGCTATTTATTAAGAATTTATAAGACGATGGAATAACAAGCAATTGAGATCTATTCCAGTTTAAACCACTATTAATAGCATGCTATAGAAATAATCTAAATTTCATAAAATTTATTAAAAATCTTCAATTCTTAGTCAATTACACTGTAAAAAAAACTATTGCAAAAATGTATTAATTGTTTTTGAAATTTCTATAAAATTTAAATTAAATCTTTTTTTACATTCCTTGTTTTTTTTACATTTGTTTACGAATATTGATCACCAGTTAATTATTACATTTCAGTTTTCATCGACTGTAGATTAAAGCTTCCGGTTCCTAAAGCCATTTAACAATTTTTAATTCATTTTCTTCCCCTTAGACACGTTATCTCGCTACAGCGGACGCAGATTATGTAAATTAAAATATATACTATCATTATAATATTTTTCTCAGTTTATAAGAGAGCAAAAAGTATGTTTGCTGCATAAGATAATTTTTAATTTTCCGCTTTCAGCTTAAACAAAGTTGCTACCAATTTAAAATTCATAATGACCTGCTTTAATTTATGATAAATCACGTAATAATTTAGACTTTAATCAATTTTCGGAGGAAAGGAATATTTTCAGGAAGTTTCAAATCAAGCACAATTAAATCAGTCTTCATGTACAGCTTTAAAAAGGATTGTTTTTATAATTAAAACTCCAATTCATTTAAAAAAAAAAAAAATCTGCTTTGATCCGATGAAAACTTACGCTGCTACAATGTATTTTGATAAAGAAAATATATTATTTACTGAATAACTGAGAGAGAACACACCACTCCCTTAACGAAGAAAACTGGTTTGGCATTGTCAAAAAAGAATCGAAAGTAGCAAAAAGTCCAACTGAAACCGTTAGAGAGCCGAGGAGGGAAATAAATAACTTTTATTGATGTCTCATAAACTTAAAGGACCGAAGCCTATCAGAATTTTGCCTTTGATTGCCATCAGCCAACTAACCGCAATTAATTGTCGACTGCGATTTTCTAATAGGCAGCTAATTAGGTTCGTTGGAAAGCTCCGACCCCAGGAACTTTTCTTCCATGTTAATTGCTGCTCCTAAGAAATATTCAACGTTGCTCTGACCTGTCGGGGTAAAACCAACTGCCTCAGTTTTAAAATTTTAACTCATAATTTCATTTGAAATCTTTGCTTTACAAGTAAAGATGAAAAAAAATCAAGACTTAAACTTAGTCGCTCAGAATGGTGTGCACAATATGTCGAAGGAATTTTGTCTAAATTTTAACGGCAATGTGATTTAGCTTTAATCAAAACGTGGCCATCGCTTTATAATCTTATGCTGACGGCTTATGACTATAAAACGGTTGTAGGATTTTGCTATTAACGTACAACTTTAATGTGGAATTCGGTTGGGTAGATGATTGGGAAATAAGATGAAAAAAAATTCTGAACTTTTCAAAATGATCGTAAAGAATACCAAATTATTAAAAAGTACGTAAAATTAAAATCAAAAAAGTTAATCTGACACCCGAGATATTCAATTATGAAGTCACTTAGGAACATCGGTGTGGTATTTTGGAAAAAAAAAAGGAATAATTTAGTGATAAGTTATTTAGCTAATCTGAAAGTGGAAGCAAAAGTACATGTGACAATTGTTGCAACCGATTGCATTATAATGGAAATATAATAAAGAGCTCAGCTTTGGTGACGAAGCAGAATACTATGAAGATTCTACCATTGTGAAAATCTGATACAGCAATTATTCATATAAAATTAATGTTTGGTATAAGGCCTTCATCGTCACTTCAACCTGATGCTATGTATCAGATAGTGTCAAAAATCATTCTTTCATATGAATGGCAAGAAATATTGCTTCCGTATTCAAAATGGAAGCGCTTCTTCACGTGAGAATTAGTTTTTCAGCAATAGATAGAAGTCGTTAAATCTTCATAATTTTATATAAAACGTAGGTCACCTATTTAGGGTACCAACACAATTAAATAACATTTTATTAAAATTACATAAAAAATATAAACCTAATATATGTAATTCCTCGGTCTTTCGATCTAATTTTTGGAAATGGGATTATAATGATGATTAATATTATTTTAATTAAGAATATTTATGTAAAACACTATAAATTAGATAGTTCAGTGGGTATAATCAAAAACGAATAAACTGATCTTTCACGCTGGTGGCGGAGTGAAAAATTTAAGAATTTTTGTGCTTACTATTGTAACATAAATATGATTATTATATCACAAAGTAAATATAAGGATTCCGACACGTGAAGCGAAATTTTTCTATTTTCGAATTCCGGTTGAAAGTCATGTAGAAGTCAAACCGAAAAATGATGAATCCAGCACTTGTTTTGAGATTTAACTTGTACCAGCCATCTCCAAAGTTGGGAATGTTTCGGATTGTTTATACATTGAAAAAAGCTAGTGCATGCCATTATGGTAAAACTGATCGAACATCGGTAAAACCGCAAAATTACAGAAATCACTGTTCGTGATTAATCAAAATCATAAGTCAATTTGATGCCGCACCAATATTTCTATTCTGCCTAAGAATTTTCCGACCTCAATTTCCCTTAAGTAATGGTAAAGGCTCAGCGTGGGACTCAAATCAAAGTTTAAGATGTAAAGAACAAGCCTTTCAGATCACAAAAAAGCTTAAATAAGTGAGACTCGACGCTTTATTGATTCTCACGGCTTGAAGATTTCGTTATAAAACTGAGGTGCAGTTGATTCTTATACAAAAGGAAAGCAATAAGAATGTATAACATACAAGACTTTTCCATCAAAAAGTTAAAAATCTCTATTCAAGCGTAATTTCTGTGTAAAAGCTATAAGCCACTTTCGAGACTGTAAATCAAGAAATTAGAAGAAATTTTAAATCCATGCATTTCCTAGAGCTTTTCCATGAGATCAATCCTATTTCGATAATTTATTTTTCGGTTTCATAACAACAAATCTTGTGGGAAATATTAATTTAGACAGTATGATATTTGTTATAGTAATGTAGAGTTGACGTAATATCTTTTCCTATAACGATCTACACATTTGAAAATTTTGTTGCCGCTGAAGAAAATTTAGTTTGTTATCATTAGAATAAATGCTTTTCAGCTAATTCATATCTTCGATCTAATTAATTGACGTTGCATAGCCTCCGAAATTAAATTTATTCTTGAATTAGGATTTTCCTATGAATGCTGTTTTTATTGCTTTTAACTTTGCCTTTGTCACATGTTTTACGGAAATTATTTTATTGCTTTAAAACAAGCAGGTTTTGGACCATTAGATAAGCATTAGCTTGCCCAATGGCAAACCAAGATATATGTCTAATGGACGATTTATATTAATCAACTATCTGCTGCACATGTAAATAATATAAGCCGGTGTTATGTAGTGAACAAGTTAATTTTCATCCGATCTCATTTCTAGTTTTCATTTGCTCATGAAATATCATCTGTATGAATTTCGACGTTGTTTTCTTGAATTACATTAAATGAAGTGAATTCTGAGTTGCTGTTTATGTCTCTGTATTTGAAAATCTTGACTTTTCGGAAGCTGAAGGATACTTAACTGTCATTAGCATTCCATTTATATCAAGTTCTGATTAGAAGTATTTATGAAATTAAATTTTGTAAAACGTAAAGATTAAGAGCAATTATTATTAAAATTAATTTAATGACATAGTATGAACAAAATTGTATTTATTTTAGATATAATAATATTTCATCCATTATTGATGCAAGTGATTATTTACTACAGCAATTATCATTAATATCAGTTATGTCTAAATTTTAAATTTTAAAATAATTTTTCGCGAAAATAATGTTTTATCAAAATATATTTTTATGCCAATTCCAAAACGTTAATTTCAATATTATAAGTAGTTAGTTATTAATAAGAAATGATTTCGTTTTGATTTCTATTCTGCTTTTGTGCATTTCTGCATTACTGAAAATGACAACACGTGCTACTGGCTTAAAATAAAGAAAATGTTTCATCAAAATGCCAAACAGCTTCTAAAATAAAAATCTGAAAAAATATAAAAACAATAGATACTTGAGAAATTAAAGGTATTTTCTTTAAATAAATTCATGCTGTTTACTAAAAAATCTTATCTCTCCAAATAAATAAAATAATTTTTACATTAACTTTATAAAATCAAAAAACAGATATTTAAATAAATTTCTAAATACAATTTTTGTAATCGGTGCTTATCTTAAGCAAACAAATCTTGTTTAAGTAAAATCATCATAAATTCGAGTAAATATATTATTTATTGAACTTGCACATTTACTGTAAAGCTTTTGCTACCACTGATAAAGAGGTCTAAAATCAGGCTTTTCTTCCTTTACAGAGCTTATTTTGATGTTAATTATAAATTTTCTGGTTAAAAACCAAACTCAGGTTTATATTACGTAAAATCCGGATTTTTTTTTAAGATTAATCTGATTTTATTTAAAAGAAAATTCCTAAAATAAGAAAATATCTTTAAAATTGTTCCAAAATTTATAATTGATTAAACCATATTAAACTAAAAAGGAAGCAATTAGTAACAAAGGAAAGAGAAAAATTAAGGCCGTAATCTATTAGCCCGGAAGAGATTATTTTTCATAAACTTGTTTAAATAATTAGTTTTTTTCTTTAATGGTTTAGAAGAATTTTCTTTATTGTCTCCATTGCCATGCACTTGGACGCATATTATCCGAATTGTGGTTCAAACTGCTTCATAGATGTCGTAACACACATTTGTTCGATATTAAAAAATAATAAGGCTTAAATTAATTTCATTTATACATACATATGCATCCGAAATTAATGCCGGTTAAATGCAACTCAAAAAAAAAGGCGATGACCATATAAATCAGTTTTATAATTTTAATATCATTATAGATAAATCAGTTCGGTGTTTCAGTTCGAAAGTGTCACTTACAAATTAATATTAATTTTCTACAAGTTTTGTAAAATAATTCATAATCAAGACACGAAGGCTGATCGAGCGATTTTTCCTTCTAATTCTATATTTAAAGTCCGTGTTTGAGCCAAAATCGATAGTTAAAACTACTGAATAACACTACCGCATTCAAATACTAAGTATATAGGGTAACTGCACTTTTAAATCTCATTTGTTTTTCGCCGAGAATATACGAGTTGCAGTGGACAAAACTTGGGTTTCAAAGCATTTGATTTTACAACGGAAGATTCATTCGAGATGAAAATGTTAATTAATAAGGTCAAAATTAATTTGAAACATTTAATTTTCCAATACTTGAACGCTGCGCACATCATCGAGCATTATTTTCAGCTTCATTCATTCAAGGTGCAAATTAAGGATTACAGATGAGAAACGGATTATCATATTCACGCATCAATTTTCAACTATCGCCACGGTCTAACTTTATATATGTCATAAATCGCTCTCCTTTCATTGTATTTTAACGCTCCCTTAAAAAATTTCTCGTTTTAATGACTGTTTCGACACCGATACATTTGTTTGTGGGAAGGGCATCGCCTCCTCTCGTCCGAACTTATATCATTTAACGGTTTTACAGTAACCTGATTCTTCGTTTAAATAAATATTTTCAGCGACTTCAGGCCAAGGGAACTTATCTCAGACTATCTCATTTCCCCATTTGTTATAACAGACCGATGCCTGTTAATCTTGTTTAAGGAACTGACCAGATGAAAGTCGAGACACCTCAAACGGTATTAAATAAACTTGATCTTATTTAGATATATTGAGCAAGCGATTGTTCGTCTTCCCGAAACAAATTTAATTGGACATGTACGGCCATTACGTTACTTATATTGTGACATTCATAAGGGTGTTTTCGACTTTTCCTTATTACTGAGGGAATTTACCGTCCCAGGGGAACCGAGAGGAAAGAAATACCAAAGGATTCACCGTAAGTAAAGGTGAAATTAAAAAAAATAAATTTTTTGTCTGAAGGGAATACCCGAGGAGGTGCCTCGTTCACCGAAACACGATCGTTATCGAATCTGAAAATTAATAGTAATCACATACCGTGTTCTTAACTTCGGTCTTACAAGGCTCTTCCTGTGCCGTGGAACGAAACCGACCGTTCTAATGGAAAGTATTTAAATAATTGCCTTTGAAAAAAATTAGATAAATTTACTGTAGAACCACCTTCCGTATCTCTATAATCAAATCGAAGGGATGAATTTATTTTTACCCTTGAAGTTACCCTATAAAAAAATAATCATTCACGTAACCTAGCAGTAAATGAGACGCAAAGATCATAAATTCCGATGGGGCTCGGGGTGAAAATACCAAATTGGACTTTTTTTCTTCAATTGCGCACCTTTTTGGATCACCAAAAGGATGTAAAATAAATTTTTTTTCACCGCGATCTATGACCAAATGATGATGGATAGATATATTAAACGGATCGAATATTGTGCTTGCCGAGAAGTTTTATATTAATGCAAAGTAATTACCAGTGAATATCTCATATGACAAAATAAAGTATTCAAATGAAATTTCGATAGGGTTTTAATTTTAATTTTACACGGTTGTTTCTTAAATTATCCCCACAACACATAAATAACAAACTCGAATTCGATGGTTTCTTAATCTTGGAATCGGATATACATTTAATTTGTCCGTATCAGTTCACGTTTAAAGTGAGAACGAGGAATTTATTGGTGAATAAGCAACGTAATCTTCAGACCGAAAATTCTCAAGGCAATCGTTCTGTTCTTCCTTCTGACACAGGAATTAAAATTGTACCGCGAGGAAGAAAAAAAAATCCATTTTCATCTGTCTGTAAAACGATTATGATGTTAAATCCAATTGCTAAATGTTTCATTTACTAAACCTCCGGATTAGGCCTCCGAAGGGTTTATGCATAAAATGCGATTCTAAGCTCCAGAAAAATATCGGCGACTGCTTTTTTTTGTAGTCCGAATTAATGTTGTTACCGAAAATAACTGCCCGGCAAATATAATATTTTAACAATAACTACTAGAATGTTAGCAAACAAACTTTTACGGCAGAAAATAAATTAATATCTTAAATCCAGGTGTGGAAAAACGCCAGCTTCTGTGAGTGGTATTTGTTTGGAAAACTCTTATCTACGCAAGGCCGGTGATTTATAATGGCCATATTTGTGATTCATAAATATTAAGGCGTAGAATTCGTCTTGAGCAAAGCTTTACTAAAATAAAATTCGCTTTAAAATATTTGCTTAGAAATTGCTAGTAAATTGAAAAAAAATTTTCTTAAAAACGTGAAAATGTTCAAAAATCTAAGAAATATTCACAGGCCGAGAAATATTTATGCTAATATGTAATAAAACCAAATACCGCTAAAGATATAACTAACATTTTATCTCCTTATAACTCGAAATACTATATTGTAATGGCATTACGTTTCTTAAGTTACCATGATCATTCTTTTGACATTATGATTGAAATCCATTTGCCGCATCAGAAAGATGCGATTCTTTTTTTTTCTAAATAAACTTAAATGAGAATCTAATTCTGCTTTGCTTCGATTTTATTAGTTTCACAAGTTTAACGTGAGAAAAAAGTAATTTGTTTCAGTACTTTAATTTTTGATCTCAATTGGAAACCCGCTCTATAACATAGTTATTTTATTGTTTTGTTGACATTGGGAGAGTCGCAGAATCGCACTTTAAGAGAATTCATTATTGTTTTGATGTCTCATAAACATTGCCTACTTGTCTAATCCTCGTCTAATTAATGTAATTTCCTTTTTTCACCATTACAACATGCAAGATATAAAATTTTATATATGTATCTCGCAAATGAGTACGATAAAATTTGTTTTGAGGAGTTAGTGTTAAGTGCAACGCTCGGCCCAAGGCTTGGAAACTAAAAACATGAACATGAATGTTATAGCATTAATTGGGTAGTTTTGAGAGAGTAAAAAACTGCGATTAGGGAAAAAAAATTAAAAATTGGAACACGTTGAAAAAGCCGTCTTTTGAATTATGGGAAAAGTCCCTTGAATGCTTAAAAGAAAGATAAAGAAGCTTTAAAAGAAATGACTCACAAATCCCATTTGATTTTGGGAAAAATATTTGTGAAATGCACATAACCTAACCTTAAGAAGTTCAAGTTGAAGCTTGAAAAGATGTAGGCTCAAGCTTGAAAAGATGTAGGCTCTTAAAATGGTATGCTGCAGACAAAGAGATGTCGAAGGAACAAATTTTATGTTTGGATAACAATGAAAACTGTTGAAGATAATTGGAAAGGAAAACTCAATGTAAAACGTACCCGAAGAGTTAGATTTTCGAGAGAGGCTGCACAATTATCTGTAACGAGTTTGTTGCTAGTGAAACGTGGAATTTAGAGAGATTTAGCGGCATTATCTCTCGTGAAACCATTATTAGCTTAGAAATATGGCATTTATCATTGTCGTGGCTTTGAACGGTCTCTCGTATGCAAAGCGTAATTGAAAGCGATTTGGGAAAAGCATAACGCTGTCTTTATTCGAAAAAACGAAAAGAAAACGTGAAAAAAAAAATGAGTGTAAACTGCATGGAAGATACATTTGGGTCTGGTTATAGTCATTTAACAACAACAACAACAACAACAACAACAACAACAATGAAGTAAACAAAATTTTTCAAACAATTCTGAATACAAAAGGATCACTTTCACTCGGCTGTAAATTAGCTGCTTCTGGAGGGGTTCAAAGCGAAGATTCCTCAGAGGCCCAACTTTTTCTAAACAAATAAACGGAATGGTGGATTGTTTAAAAAGAAAAAATTACACATAGAATAGCTTTGGGAAGGATGGAAAAGTCGAAGAAAGCTGCTTCATAGATCATCCATGTCATAATGCGATGGGAAAAGCAATAAAACCGGAATCAAAGCTTCTATGTTGGTTCCAGGTCAAAGAAAAAGAAAAAACGGTTGGGAGATTTCGAATTTGATGTGCGCATATGTTAATTATATTAAAAATTGATATTATCTACATTTTTATATTTTTTTTGTTTATAATTCGCAAATTAACAAATCATTTAGCATTTTAACATATGAATGTCATCTAATTATAAATTGTATTGTAAAAGAAACTTTTTAATTTTTGTACGACACACTCTAACGTATGTCATCGCCTTGAAATAATCCACGTTTAAATCATATGAATTGTTAGATAATTACCGCTGTTATTGTAACTTATCAAATCCAGTAAAAAAAAAAATGAAAAATTATATAAATTAAAAAAAAAATCGTTTATATCGGACTTCATGAACTCTGACGGAATCAAAAAATTTTTACTCTAACTAATGTTAGATATGAATATTTATTCTAACTAATATTAAGAAGGGATCTGCAGTTTATATAAAAATATATATCAAATATTGATGTTGACGTAGTGCATTATACACAATAAAGTGACCACAAACATTTAATAAATAAAGTTTAGCTTCTAGCAAATTGATATTCAATTACAACCTCTTATTTAGCTTTTTAAATTTTTTGTGATTATCTGTACAAATCTTTATAGCTTGAAAATGTTTTGATTATATTTAATATTTTAATTTGAAAATTACTTTTAAAAAAGATGAATTCATTGTAGATAAGTAAGTAATAGTTATATCAACTTATTTAAAACTACCTGAATGTAATTTTCTCCGAAATAAATCTATAAATTAATATCTTTTTTTTAAGAAAAAAAATATATAAATTCCTATATATTCTTCTACGATCTGCTTTTGTTAAATGATTATTACATGATTGATTCATAATTAGTAAATTCAAATTGTGAGTTAAAGAATCTGAAACGAAAGTGATACCTGGCAGGGATGATTTCATCGATTTTTAACCTCTTAAATTGATCTTGATGCATAGTGGCAGAGCCATCAACTTCGATTAACTCTCAACCCTCGGAACTTTATCTAACCAACCCCTGCTACAAATAACTTCGGCTCAGAACACTTTTCTATCTCCTTCGATTCTTCCTCGAGAGAACCCGAGGATAAGATAGACAGTGACTTATTGTTATTGCCTGAACGGGGTTTTCCAAAGAGAAGTGAGAAAAAAACTCCTTTATTTTCTGGTTTCCGAATATGATTTCGATCGAGAGAATCGTTAACCATTCCTTGTAGGGATTTCGAGTACTTTATCCGTAAAATTATTTTTTTCTTTTCCCATTTCTTTATTCTGGAAAAACCAATTTCAAAAGATTCGATTTTACAGTGTCAGTAAAATGTGGCAATTTTCAGATTTCGAGTCAGAGAGCGAGAGATTGACTACGAATGGAATTTTATGTGTTATGAACTCGACTATCTCATCGAAAAATCGAGAAATTTTCATTGTTTTTCATCAAAATTTCGGCCGTTGTTTTTTTGCGAAAATCTGGAACCTCCCTGAGCGACTTTTCTGGGCCCGGATCGCTTTATGAACATCTCTTTAGATTTTTCCGATTAGTTGCAGAATTTTTTTTTATTAGAGCTACTATAATTTCCGCTATTTTATCTTTCTAGTTATCGCCATCTTTCATTACAAAATCAAGCTCTATAATGTAATACATGCTTTCACTTTATTACGGCAATAAAAAATATTATAAGTCCTTAAACAATTTCGATTTTATCTTTACATTTTCGGTTATCTTTATAATAAAATATATATTTTTTTTATGGCATATTTTGAACGTAATTTGTAAATAGACTGCCAAAAAGTTATTATTATGTAAAAAAGGGCAATGTAACATTTGGAAAAATAAAGGAAACAGTAAATATAATATGTAAAGAAGGAAAAAAGAGCCTAATCTATATCCATGAATACCATTTTTTTTTCCGTACTTAAAAGCGGTAAAATAAATGTGGATTTAAACATTCAGTAGCTATTTGTAAAATTTTACAAGTGGAATCGAAAGCAAGTGTCTTTTAGCCGCAGCCATAGTAACAAAACCAGATCTGAATCACGAAAAACTTGTCGGAAAAATGTCAGAAATAAAATGTCGAAATCGCTGTTTTCCAGATAATTTACTTTTTTTAACGGCACTTTAAACCGCATTGAATATATTATAAAATTATAAAAAAATTCAACGGGAAAAAATATCATAAACGTCATTTTAGTTGATTTTTTCACAACCCTCGTTGATGCTTACAAAATTTTACCTAACAAAAACGAGGAACACAAGACAAAACCTTATGTCAAACACAACTGCTTATTTGTAGCAGTTTCAACCGCAGAGCCTCCATAAATCTTAGTTGTGTACTAGTAAATAAAAATAGTGCAAACGATAACAATAACAATAAGAGCAAACCAATCTCAATTAAGTTGAATGTTAAATTAACAACACATAAATAACATTAAGTATATTCTCTCTTATATTTCTGCGACAGATGAACCAACTTAAAAACTAAATTGGTTTTTAATATGTTAATCTACAATTTTATTTATTTGATTAAAAAGAAATATTTATGCATGGAGAAATGCGAAGGTATAAATATATTAGTAACAGTTAATACTATTTTTGTGAATTTTTCAGGGTCTGCGTCAATTATTCGTGATTAAAGGAACACCTCATCAACACAATGACTTTTTCGAAGCAGAGGTCGAAGGATATTTTTCCTCGATTAAAAATGGTAGATCATTACTTTTGCTTTAAATAAGAAATGGAAACTGAGATCAGGCGCGACAGGAACAGACTAAACCTTAAGGTGTGACTAGTCTCTGTAATCCTATATGAGGAAAGGTTTTCTTGTTTAAAACATGAACTTTTTGAGCATGAACAGAAAACTTTTATTCACAGAATTAAAGTAAAACTTTTTTCCCGAAATACTATTAAGCCAATTCATGGTATCAAGCAAGCAAAAATTGCGTTGTGCAGCTTTAAGATCGAAACTTTAGGCATGCATTTTGGAGGGTTTCCCAATGGCCATCGAGAAAGACCTAAATTTATGGTTAATGAGACAGGAAGGGAAATGAAGAAAAAACTTTTGCAAAAATCCCAAAAATTAAATCTAATACTGGACAAATTAAAGTCAATAAAATTCTTAGCAAATGTTGGTAGCAAGAGTTTTAATAAGAGTATTTGATGCCGACGTGAAATGTAATGAATCATAATTTGATGAATTAATCTGAATATTGAATGAATTTAATGTCTTCTTTATATATATATTTCACATTTTATAAACGGATCTGAAATTTTATAAAAAAATATTAAATACGGAATTTATTTTATGTAGTATTATTTTAAAAGGCAATAACAATTAACTAAAAAAAAGAAGTATTTTTAAACTATTTGAATAATGGATTTGATTGAAACTAGTTAAGTAATAAAATCTTTTCAAACATTTTTATTAACCTGACAATCAATCTAGATGAAAATTTCATCATGGATTTCTAAGCATATTCAAATTAGATTTCTATATTTAGAACTTTATTGGTTGCATCTCAAACCTACACAAAATTGTAAACTTTTCTTTTAAACTGCACCGTAAACACCGTAATTCACACATGTAAAATTCCATATTCTATTAAATACCTGTGATAATTCTATTAGTAATTGGAGTTTGTGATATTAGGAGTGAACTTTCCATTAAATTTATTTAAATTACTCTAATTTAAAACATTTGCATCGTTAATAAATTAAATTAAGTATTAATAAAAAACAATTAATAAATTTTAATGTTCATTCTATTATGGATATTGGTCTCAAGGAAGAAAATATTTAGCTTTCGTTGACATCAAGCAATTTTAAATGCTGTTATTTATATCAAGCAAATTTAAATGCTATGATACGGACATTGAATTGTTTCTTATATGGAAATATGCAGAGATCACAATAAAAGACGTAAAAGCTCGTAGTAAGAATAAATTTCATGCGTTTACTCTGTTTAAATAATAATATAAATATGTTAATATTTATAATATATATTGGCATATCAGCCAAAATTATGTATTTTTTAATAACTGCTTTTTATATTTTTCCGATATCTTAAATAATTCAAATACCTTAAAATAATTTACAACAAATATTCATTCCATATGGAAAATAATTTGTCTAATTATACATTTACTGAAATACTAAATCGTAGTCAAAAGCATTTTATGAAATTAGCAAATCGAAAAGGTAAAATATTATGAAAATTAATTTTCCTTTTTGTATTCGCAATGTTACTTATTAAATTAATCTGGCTATAATTTTTCGGAAAAAAATTTACACTCAACTGCAAAAGTAGACGAGGCAGATCAAAATTTTAATGGAACATGGGATGCATTAAGAACAAAGCATTCAAGCAAAAATAAATTATTCGCTAGGGAGTTGCTTACAAATGATGATTGCAAAACAGATTTGTTACACAAAATTGTCCCGCTATTTAAATTTATTTCCCCTTGTATTAAAAAATCGCTCAATGCTTCATAGAACAATTTTATTGGCACCAGATGGCGATCGTCTATGTTGAATGCTCACCCTCTATGTGTATATATATTAACGATATCACTTTTTCTATACTCTCAGTTTCATTGTTGGCGGATAATTCAATCGATCATTAGCTGGAGTTGTGCCGGAATAAAGCATATTGCTACTGTAATGCTTATATTACAAATATCGCAATCGCGATTTTCCTGTGGAAATTGTTTTCCATGATAAAATTTACGTGTTAACTCTTCTTTAAATAAACTTTTACAATACTTTATTCTGGCAATTAACATAGATGAATCTATTAAATAATCTAATGCTTTCGAAGTTCAATGTTGTAGACTTTAATAAACTTTATATCGCACAAAAACAAAAGTTCTAAACAAAAGTTCTTTTCTTATTCATATTCTAGTTTTTTCATCATTTAGAAGTCGTATATTTCTAATATTTTTTGCATATTTTTTTTTACTTGACTGTTTTCAAAAAACCCAGGGTTCTTTATATTTTAAAATTTTAAATAGGATAGGAAGGAAATATTGCAAAAAATATGAGAATTTAATATATTTCATTTGCATTCGAATACATAAAAACCTGTGAAATTTGTTGCTTTGATCATGCACAACAATAAACGTCGCTGTCGATAATTAAAATATAGATGTTGTAAATCGTTTGCAATAAAAAAATATACAAAAAAAATCCCACAAGATCCTGTTTTGTCATCCTACCTGTCGAAAAGGTAAAGCAACAACCTATTCAGTCTTGAATAACTTATAAAAAAAAATTTCGAATTTAAATTTACACGACTTGTATATTATCAGAATGACAGTTTCAATATGGGACTTCCCTCCTTTTCTTGCATTTAACAAAGAAATAGTGTTACTTTTATTTCACCTGACATAAATTCCATTAAAAAGCGGTTTACAATACCGCGATGAAAATTTTGTTTCATTTCCGTTTCCTTAAATGTCAAATATCTGCCGATGTTCACGGCAAAACCTTCAAATTTTCAAAAAGAATAAAGGAATTGACACCGAGCGGAACCCTTACAAATTGGAGTATTTTATCACGGATGAAGTGCTAAAAGATATATGCTGCATTGAAAGAAAACTCAGCTTGAGGCAAATAAAGAGTTCATAGCAAGAAAATGAAAACCACATAGAACTTTTGAAAAAGTCTTACTTTTCTTCTCAATTAAATTGTTGCAGGAAATTTTTGCAAATCGATTGGAGTTAAACGTCTGCTTCGGACCAAAAATTATGTTTCATTAACCGAGAAAAAGTTAATATTCATGTAAAAAATTATATTTTTCGTATATAAGTAAAATAAAATGTATGTAAGATAAAAATTCCACATGATTTTTTTATATTCGAAAAGTTTTGTTGGCAAGCTTCTTCCATCCGTTTTTCATTCTACGAGGTATGTACGCTTTATTCCATCCACATTATCGGCCAATCATTCACAGGAGCCAATAAATAAGGATCTACTTGCTAAGAAACCTTATTTTAAGACGAATTTTTTATTTTGTATTTCTTTTAGTTTTCTCATGTTCTTGGATGCAAAAGTTTTTATTGAAGCAAAATGCTCGGTATTATATCTGAGTACCATAAAAATTATGGGCCTGTAATATGCAATGACGGTTTATTAAGGAAGCAAATGTTTATTTTCATGTACGAAATAAAAGAAACGCATTGATATTAACAAGATAAACTTATGCAAGAAAGCAAAAATTTAAAAAGTAATCTTGATATGTGCAAATTAACATAATAATGTCCTTCTTATCATTTAAAAGGTATCTAGATCTGTAACAACATAAATATTATAAAAGATCATTGCAAAATCTCAAAAACTAAATATCTCAAGCAATTGTAGTACATAAAACATAACGTAAAATACATTAGACAATTTCTAGACCTTTCATCAATTATTAATAATTTTAATACCATAAATAGTACTAATTTGCAATTAATTGTTTTTTTAACAATAAAATAATCGTTTTGTGTGAAATCTGGATATTATACAGTGCATGCACACTCGATGATAGAAGATATTTTTAAATATTATCAAGGTCCGCAAGCTAAACTGTTCTCCATATGTCAAGTTATTGTTAAAAGCGATTTTATTATAAATTTATCAGATGAAATCAGCTACCAACTGTCCTATCTAATGCTTAGATATTCATTTTTCGCTTTTATATTTAAAAATGGGTACTAAATATCCATATGTTCGGTCAACGTTTACATAATCACTTATAGCCTGCACGAAACAGAAACACATTTAGAAGAAAATTTTCGCGCAAAATCAAAAATATTATTACGAATTTCCACAACTCTCGCATTGATAAATATTATGTGAGCCGATAGGATATTCTTTAAAATGGAAAATAAGGTAGCTATATTCATTTACTTTGCGCATCCGTAATGAGAAGGATCATAACTACTGCTTCTTGAGAGTTCAACAAAAAAATTACTTCATGCCATTAATATTAAAATTGTGTTATATTTTACAGTTAAAAATTGAAAAATTTAATTGTTATTTATCCACGTACTTGTTAGAAGACAAACTACATGACAAATAAAATTTAAATCCGTTTGGATGATATTTTGCGAGCTGTACAAAATTGGGATAAAACATTATAAGATTTTTGCTCAATGTTTTTATGTAAATGTATGAACGAAAATGTTTCGATGTAATATATCGACTTTTGTCAAACAGAAAATCATATTTGACGATTATGTATAGACTTTTGAAAAATTTGCCAAGAAAGTTATAAATCTTCATACATAAGAAAGTAATAAAAATTTTTGGATAAATAAATATTTCAGATTCTTAGCAGGAATAACATTTAATTTCCTAAATATTTATCTTGAATGATTCTTCAACTCAAAACAGATTATATTATCGTATAAAGCGTTTTGGTTATAATGTGATCTGGTGAAAATCCACGAAAAACGAATTTTGGAAATTAATATATTCTTATATTGCATTTGATAAATTGACATTTAACCCAATTTTGGAGTTTTTCATATAAGAAAAAAATTTTATTTATTTGCATTTAAAACATATTACGAATAATGCAATTATAAACTGTTAATGTCCTTGTTCAATACACAATATCCTGCTTTCAAGAACGACGCATCTTTAGAAAAAAGACTTACTTTAAATAAAGCAAAATGATACAATGGGTATTGTAACCAAAGGAATGATCCCAACTGCTTTTAAAGAACATCTGAAGCATTTGCCATTCGTCAAATAGTGTGGTCAATCAGTAACACAAACCATTTGAAACACCTGCATTGAAACCCTACTAATGAATGAAATATTCCTTTATAATACCCAGAACTTATTACAATGAGTTCAGCTGATACCACCCAGAAACGGAGTACCCACCTGGTAGACCAGGTCTTAAATGTAAACAATGACGTAGTATCAAATAGTAAGATATTACAAAAAAACGGGAAAGATTTAATGCAAGAATACAAAAGAAAAAAGAGAAAAAATTCCGGTTGGAGCAGGTTGAATTTAAAATGAAGGATGAATGTATTTTTGTGGCCTCAGGAAAAATTTTATGAATTTTGACTTTCAGCTTAAATGCAGCACATCTTTGAAGCAAGTTATTTGCTTGTTGCCGAAGGCAGTGTTTAATTTTGAAAGAAAGCAGAAAATGTTTCGATGAAATATTGTTTAAAAAGAGTTAAGTGCTATGAAATTTTTCACGTAATGAGTTTGCTTTTTATTTTTACTGTTTTTATAATTGCCCAATGATATAAATAATTTTTTGTTCTGCACCAAGTTGTTAATGACTGTCACTTTCGCGAATGGTTTTGAAGATATCGCAAGTCCGATACAAAACTATGACGGTGTCAATACCGTTTTATTTTATGAGACGATCGCATTTAAATCTCTTCTATTAGTGTGCACTCGTTAATTTATAATCCATTTCTTAGCCCCTGATGCAATTAAAATCATTAAAAAAAACTGAGCATATAACAGCGACATATCCAGTCATGTAAAATGGTAATTTAACCAATCAATCATCATGGAAAGAACAATTTTGCCTTTGAATGAAGATTGTCAGTGCGTTCGAAAAGCACTGGTATAAGCAGAGAATAAAATCCTTCAACCATTTTAGTTTTCTTGTGTACGGATTGGGTTTTTCTCATGCAGTTTTCAGTAAAAATTTAATTTCCGTTGTTACCCATGATCCCAATTATTACTGATTTTTACAGTTTTATTATGGTACGTTCACAGATATTTCGCTACAAGATAAAATACATTACTGACATATTTCTTTTGTAACATTAAGATAAGTTTTTTTGGCGATATATACAATGTATTAAATATTTTTCAGTGTGCTAATATTTTTTTATCTAATACTTGTAATTCATTTATTTAATCAAAATAGGGAATTTTTCACTTTTGCAAAAAAAATTTTTTGTTATATTTTTCGTTATTTTTATTTGTAATCCAAAAAAATATTTATAAAAGATTAAGTGCCTACTTACTCCAAAGTATTTCAAATTACTGGATAAATATTGTATTGATATGGAAATAAAATTTAAAAAGCATTTGAGTACCTAAGTACGTTAAAATGTACTGAAATGTACTATATGTACTGCAAGCACCGATATCTACTACACGAAAATATACATTTTTCAAAATCTTATTTAAAATCGTAACTAAATTAAAAATATAAGTTAAAAATAGCATTTTTAAGAGTTAAAATCATAAAAGAAAATATTTATTAGATAAAATATAAAATCTCAATTTTTTTTATCACATCAAAATGCTCTGAATAATTATCTAAAAATGTTTTCTGTTGTTATTTTTAGCATTTGAATGGTAGCCAACATAGTAAATATTTCGAAGTATGACTTTCCAGCAAACCCAGTTTTTTTTTGTCTAATATTACATAACAAATGTTCTTAATATAAAAATTATATATTACATAATTAGATTTCATGCAATTCAAAATTCCGGAGGAAATTAATTATAAAGTGTCAAAGCTTCAACGTTTAAACAAAAATTCCATTTCAAAGAGAAGCTGAAGAAATATGAAAGTAACAAAACATCGATGCAGGTTCAGACGTGAATTGAAACGCCATCGAGAGACAAACGTTTATAGGTTACAGTGCCAATGAAGTAATGCGCAAATATTTGAAACGAGGCAGTCCAGTGATCAAATACCAAGGCATTGCAACTATTGAGAATTGAAATTGGTTTCACATCTGCACTAACTCGGATTCAAACGAATAAGTTTTAACGAGTTCACTAAACGTGTATAACGCTTGATTTCCTTTTAAAACTCATAAAACAGTGGGTAAATTTTTCAAATTTGCACTTGGATACAAACGGAATGAATTAATAATGCTACATCTCTTGTATGACGGTTATTTAAAATCATAAACACCCCAAAAATTATGTATTTTGTTGATATCCTCATCTGATGCTTCACTGTTTCATTCGGAAACCATGGTTTTCTAGCAAGCGCTTTGTATTATTTTTAGCGAGGATTGTTTTCCGTCACCCGATATAAAATCACGGCCGTGCGAATTCAATTTTTTAAACAATTTAATTGATTATCTCCATTCATTAGTACGCTACCGAAAGCCAATAATTTCGGAGTAACAATTTGAAAGCCATAATATTGATATCGATTCTTGCCTTAGTCATTCCGATACCTGTTTTAACCTTTTTCTTGTTATCTGCCCTTAAAAGTGGTTTTTAACTAAGTTCTCATTTATTAATAAGTTCGGTCGTAAAATCCCACCTCTTAAAATAGTCTCAAACGATCCAAATAGTGGTCCACGATTTATTTCTGCCTACAACTCAGTTATCTAAATTTATTTGCATAAAAATTTCATCGTTGAAAATAATGATTCGGAATGTAATACTTCGGATTCTGGCTAATGCAAGAATTTCATTAAAAAGTACTACATGCTGATTTCCGAACCTTAAAGATAAAACGTTGGATCCAGAGCAACTTAAGGTATCAGCTTTTGAGTTGCTGAGTTTTTGTATAATCTTTTTCATTTTTGTACGGAATTTTCCGCGCCCTCCTTTTTCTGAATGCGAAATGCGCTTCTTCATCCTTGTGCCTCTATTGGTTACAAAATAATGATTAATAGACTGCAACTAATGAATGACGTTAATTATTCCTCGATTCGAGTTTCTTTCGCTTTGACGAAATATAAATAATTTCCCGGTTATGTACAGCAATACTGAAGAGCGAGCGAAACCAGCATCATGTATCACGAGAGGATTATCACACTGTCGGCTAAGGTTTCTCGGAGACAGATGCCCTGATGAACTGTAAGCTACGATACACCAACAGCAAAAATAAAAGCACCATGTGTTTGATTCTCAGATGAATTTTATTGATTTCATTGTCCTGCGTTTGTTTACGACAGCGGCAGATCCTTCAGATGTGCAGAATTAAAAGGTAATTCAGAGATTGTTCCACCGAAACTTCTTCATTCCATTACATTCTCTTGTGTCGTGCCATTCAGAGCGTAAGTCGGAAAATGACGTGGGGCAGCGACGGAGAGAGCTGTTAGATGAATCTTCTAATTTTTCACATTTCCGAGGCAAACTTTTAAAGCGGAATGGAAAGCCCTGCGCTAAATACTTTTCTGGTGGAACGATCGAATTATGAGACATACCGATGAAAAAAAAATCTTACAAAGAAAAAGAATTGCCCGGAATGTTTGAATGATATCGGCCGCATTTGGATTTCGTGTTTACCTTATCTCGATCAGTTCTCTTTCTCCTGGCTTACAATGACGGATGTGCTGCCAACCGATATTTTGATATCTTCGTAGTCGTACTTCTGGCTGCAATTGATCTTCCATTAATCTCCATTTGCTTTCCCTCCCTCTCGAGGATAAATCTCGGTCTTTGTCGCTGCTGCGGGTTAGCTTAGCTCGTTCCCGGACAACCCTCGGGAAAAGCTCCTTTGCCGAAAGGATTTCGGCAGCGGAAATCTCACGTTTCGAAAATTGCGTGAAGAAAGTATGAATGAAAGTGATCGACATGAATGAACGAGGTTTTGGTTTGAATTAGTTTTACGGTACCGGTGTCGTGTCACCCGAATTGTAAATCGATTAAATATGGAAATGCTTAAGATGGAGTTGGAAACATCGTAATTACGTTAAATTATTTTATTGCTCCCATTCATAAAAGCGAGTGGGAGCTTTAAAAAGATCAACTGGAATCTGAGGTTCACGAGTGAACCTAAGAATAGGATTTTTCTCTTTCATTTCACTAATGCCTCGCATAATGAACGCAATGAATATGTAAATATTTTGTTCTCTTCTCTCAGGCAGAAAAGAGTTATTTATAATTTTTTAGAGAAAGTAAAAACATAATTTAGCTCTTTATTACTTTTACGCAAATAATTCCATTCGAGAACTGCAAAAGAATAATTTCATTTAACCTAAGTTCGGGCTAAAGAATAATATTAAATTACGAATTCTGAGAGTCTAAGGTACGTATTACAATTGTTTGTGAAACTTTTTAAATTTCGTAATCATAATATCCGAGTTAAATTTTACGTATTTATTACCAATAATAAATTCATTTACTTTTAATGCATAATCTCGTGACAAGAAGGGGAATTAAATTTTAGCTGAATTGCTACAGATTCTGTTTATGTAAATTTCCCCAAATGTAACACAGAAAAACGTGTACGATTGTGAGTCGTATCGAGGCCGTAAACCTATAGTTTGCCTGTTCGCGTTGTCAATTCTCATTTTCGGCTTCGGAAAGCTGACAGATTTCATACAGTTTTCCCAGCAGCATCGTGTGATAAAATCGTTTCCACGTTGGAGCTTTTTACGAAATAGGATTTCAGTTCGTCTAACGTAAAGTAAATTCAAGAAAGCGTAATATTTTCTTTCATTGCGCATATAAAGACTGCAGGGAGTCAAGATAAAAAGAGTAAAGGCGAAGAAAAGTTTTTCGTCCCTTTAAATATCGTTTCATTTGCGATTACGCTCTTCGTTATTGTTTCTATTCCATGGTATTTATTTCCCCGCGAGAGCGCCGTTAGTTACTGCAAGTGATTTATCCGAGGGAATGTGACACGGGGGGCGGACCATACTCCAGAATCGTCCGCCGCCACATCAGGAAAAATATTAAAGTAAAAATTTATTTTACCTTTTATTGCCGCCCGGGAGGTCTACCCCCTAGGACCGCTATCGCTCGAGCTTTTTCTGCTCTCCTCTGCCGCGAGCAACAAATAAATTGCCGAGAGAGCAACAAGACGACCTGCAGAGCAAATGAGCTCTCGTACGTTCGGCCTTGTCGTCTTGGCTTCCGCGGCGACCGCGTCGGATTTGCGAGGTCGACCTCCCCGGAGAGGCCGGAAACGGCAAAGAACCGCGAAGTGCCCGAGGACGAGGAAGCGTCGAAAACTCCGCGAGAACAACGAAACAAAGGCGGGCAGTGCCATTTGAATTTTTCCTCCGCATCCGATCTAAGAAAACCGATACGGAGCACGACTAAGATTAGCGGTTATCAAAAAATAAATATTTTCGCTGCTAAATACATCGATGCCGATTTAAACTAAATCCATCTGCATATTTGGCGCTGCTCTTTCGCATCTGACATTGCAGATTAATCGAAAATCCGACGGCTACGCATCGTCAGAAGCTCGGATTAAGCGTTCGGGCGCTACTGACACGACGGCCGACTCGGCGGAAGGTACGTGGCTTCGAATCCCTTCAATTCTTCCACGGAGAGGGAAGAAGAAAACCGGCGATGGATTCGCGTATGCCCCAATCCCAGATTCGGACGGCCCGATAAGTCAACCCAGTGGAATTACCCAAAGCTCTTTACGGATGTTCCTCACGAAGAAGTAACTCGATGTTTCGAACGTTCCGTTTCGCTGCAACAAGCCGTTCCTACTTCGTCACGATCTAATAGTGCAGCAAATCCGCTACTATTAAGCCATCGGTGCTGACATTTACATCGTTCAAATTTTAGTCGGGAAACGTGATGCATCAAAATTAAAATTAATATCGCAACGAAAGTGACGTTGGTGCATAAACATGTGGAATTGCAATTAATAATCCATCAGCAGTGTATTTATCAGTTTTTACGCTTCTCGTCCGGCGGCCGCAACGCATTTTTCACCGGGCGCGTTAAGGCTGGAAATCCCCCGGCCAAGAGGACCGACAAAATGTGTTGCGCACGATGCATCCGCGAAAGCCTTTCGGGTTCGCATCAAGGCGGCCTTAACGACGCGGGGGCGCCGAATGCTGCCGGGAAAAAGAAATTCCCCGCGAAACCGACGCCGCGGCCGAGGTGCGTTTCGTCAGACGGAGTCCTTCGCTATTTACTGCCAAGAAATTTCTGCGGTTTAATAAAAATCGCATTTTTGGCATTCGGTTCTGCATCGGTTTTACATAAATAATTTTATTTCACGTATAGACGGGCTTTACGACTGCAGCAATTAAACTCGGCGTCCCGGGATCGGAACATTTCGAGAATTTGGCCCGAGGTGCCTTAATTTATTAATAAATATCGTCCGAAATCGCGCACCTTATCTGATTCAATAACCGGACCCATATAATTATACACCCGTATAAATTATAGGCATCCAGTAAGTCATTCCTCAATTTCCGAGTCTCTGCGCTCCGTACGTTTCACCTATCAAAATATCGTCGCAATGTTTCACTGCGTTTGCTTCGGTAACTTTTCGATCAACGTCCCAGCGCATGTTATTTCGATAACATTACATGCAATAAAACCCCCGGGTAAAATGTTAATGGAAACCGAGATGAATTTTTTCCTCTTATTCTTACGCGACGCACGCCGGAATCGAATTGAGCTAAAACAAAGGAAACTTGACAAAGGTTATTACGTTGTAAGTAATTCCAGGGTATGGTCCCGGTGGCGTTTCTCTCGTGTGCACTTTATCGCGGTAATCACCGGGATTATAAGTTAATCTGAAACAAGCTGAAGGCGCAACCGCAAAATAACTTCCCCTCAGCGTCGGATTGCGACTGATAAGCGGCCGTTTTCAGGTTTAACGGGACGGGAGCGTGAAAAGAGCTTAAATCCCGCGTGTTTAAAAGCAGAGAAAAATTGTGAAATGGTCGTAAATAAGTCTGAAACGTTTAAAATCGAGAATCGAACGTGACCGGAATTTTATATTCGAGAATAATGTAAATAAATAAAAATGGGCTGCTTGGCTGCTTACCTTTGCATTCGTTGGCGTCGCGCTCCGTGGCTCTTCCCCAAGGCCTGTCGAAGTAGAACGGTTTGCATCGTTCGCAGTCGCGACCCGCCGTGTTGTGCTTGCAGTCGCAGGACAACTGCCCGTTCCGACCCATCGGTATGCAGCGGCTCGCATGCCCGTTGCATTTACATCGGCCCCCTACGGCGAAGTCGGACGCGGAGTACTGGTACGTCGTGGCGGTCGCCGCAACCGAGGGCACCAAGTTGTTCGTCAGCAGCGGGGACGGTTGAACGTTCGCGGAACCTATGAATTTGGGTATTCCGTTGGAGTTGGAATCGATGGCGGGGCTCTGCAGGAAAGGTTCCCCCGAGGGCGGGTTCTTTTGCATCTGGTTGGTGAGCACCAGCGGCGGCAGCTTCGTCGGATTTGATATTTTGTTCATGTTCAGATTGAGGGTCAGCTTTTCGTCGAGGTCCTCGTCGTCGTCTTCGTCCGTGAAGTCGTCGTCGTCGTCGTCGTCGTCGTTGTCGTCGTCGTCGTCGTCGTCGGTGTCGTCGAACGGCGGCGGTCGTTTCATCCTTTTGTCCTCGTAACCTTTTCTTTTCTCGTCCGTGATCTTTTGGTCCTCCAGCAGCTTTCTTTTGTCGTCGTACCGCCTCGGATCGAAATTCGGTTTCCTGTCGTCCTTTTTGGTTTTCTCGAGGAGCGGATCGTTTAAATTTTCGTCCTTCCCCTGCGGAAAATGCAGTCGATTGAAAATCACCTTTATGTCCGTCGCGGTAACCCAGTCCTGCAGGACCGGACTGCTGTCGAAATCGTTGGCGCTCGGCCTGCCTTCCAGCGTTGTAAAGGCGATTCGACTCGCCACGGAACCGCCGTTGTCCACGTGGCTGTTAAATCTGTGCGAATCCGTACATAAAGCCTCTTGTTCGTTGGCTTTGGTTATTGTAGCCCTGTTCGGTCTACCGTAAACCTTTTTGCATTGGCCGGAGTAAAATTGAAACGGCTGCCACGTCTTTCCGTAATCCATGCTTTTGTATATCGCAATAGAATCGGGCTTCGGTGCTCGGGGACAAAACTGCAAGCTGATGTAGGTTATTTCGTATTTTTTGCCCAGAGACAGAGTCAGAGTGACGTTGTCCGGAGGGCCGTTAAGAGGCGGAGGTGTCAGCATGGGTTCCGATCTCCAGCAGGTCACGTTGTTCGGATTGTTCAGGTCGGTGAGGTAGGAAGCGGGATGTCGCCGTCTGGGAACGGAATCGTCGCAGATGTGGCAAATGCTGCCGCTCGAGGCGTCGCCGATGTCGCAGTATTTTACCATCGAGGACGTTCCGCAAACGCTCGACGCCTGCACCGGTTTTCCGTATGCCGCGTTCACGAAGTCCGGGACGCATCTCTTTGGACGATCTTCGTCGTAGCAGGGATCCGACGGGTTTCGCTGCATCGCGAACATCTTCAAGTAGCCTTCGCTTCCGCATTCGGATGTCCGAAAAAGTAAAACCAGATATAAAGCATGAAAAACGAACTGTGTGAACGCCATTTTGTTCTTCGTTATTTATTTATCTCAAATTTATTGTTTCGCGGATAATTACAGAATCATTAACTTTTCAGATGATGTCCATTATTCGGCTTTTCCACATTCTCATTCATAGTAGGCATTGTTTCAAAATTCCGCAACTTTTTCCTGCAACGAAATTTATTTACACATTAAAGAAAAAGTTTTTACTGATAATAAAATACAACGCTCTATGTATGAATATATTTAGTGTGTCGATAATTAGCACATCATTTTCTTTGTTAACACTAAAATTACAGTAAGATTCATAGATTTTTGTTTTTTACAATACAAAAATATAATTTATTGTTAAATTGCTGGTTTTCATTAACGCCTTAAATCTGCCTGCTGCACAACATTTTAAAAGGCAAATAAGAAAAGAATTATGTAATTTATGTAAAACTCTACGAAAGTTCAGAAAACATAATTTTATTTATGCAATAATGCAAATTTATTTAGCAAATAACAAGTGAAGCTTGCAACATAGAAATATCGAATTTGTTCCAGGATCCGGTTTTTCGTATAAGACCAATATGGAAAGATGAAAAAGAGAAATATAATATTAATACTGAAATTTCGGCTATAGGATAATAAATAGATTTAAAAGATTGAAATCACATGGTCAGCACCAGATACTAATATATAATCTCATTTATATGATATTTTAATTATTGATTTATGAAAGTTAAAATTATATTTTTGACGGAATTGATACGATTATATAGTAATCGTTTTATAAACACCAATACTTTCAAAAAGTGAATATAGTTCCACAGAATAAATTAATTAAAATTATTAAGGACTTATTAAGTGAAATTACAGAACCCTGTTTAATCCTTTATTCGCACATCAAATGTTAATAAGAAAACAGAAATAATGAATGATCTTTTTGTCTCTTTATTTTAAAGTTGCACAGTAAATGAAGGCAGTAACGATGATATTACATAATAATAAACCCCCGTTAAATGCCATTAAATGACTCCGTGCATTATCATGGAAAAAGAATATTATGCGATTTTTACCTTCCAAATTCTAACGGGAGGGAAATATAATCTATTGCATGAAGTGCCAAGATTTAAAATTTTCATAAAGCTAAAAATTAATTATTTGATGTAAGTTAGATCTCATGGTAACTTTTATAAAATTACCGATTTCTGGAAGACTATGAACTTGGTTCTTAGATAAAAATTTAAGTTATCTCAACTAAAGATTTTTAATTTTATAAAAATTCGAGTTTTGAGGTAAATATTAGTTATTGAATCCCGAAAGCAATTAAAAATTTTAAAATCATTGTTTAAGATGATCCGTCTGAAAACATTCAAAATTAAAAAATGTAAAAATTGTGACAAAAAATTTTATTTTAAAACATTGTCTTAATATTAGAATTAAAAATTCAATAACTCTTTCATCCAAATATCGAATTTAAGCATTATTTTTCTTTTACAGTTTTTCCATAAGTATTTCCTATATAGGTATCATTTTTAGTCATTTATTTAAAGCAATTTATCAAAATTACTTTAATAAGAAGACACCTTAAATCTTCTTTAAATTTTCAATTTATATTTACCTGTGACACAGAATATATCTTTGCTCTTTCTATAAAGCGGAAAATAATTAAAAACAATTTTAGTTGAAACAAGTTTTATAAAAATTTGACTTTCGTTTTTACTCTTCTTTTCATATTAATTTTTTAAACTATTAGAATAATAAACTGCTGTACTCTACCATTTGAAGGTTGCTGCTTTGAGATATATTTTCTCCCAACACAGAAAAACTGTTCAGATGTAATCACTGAATTTCTGCAGTTTCCACTTATCAAATTTTAATTTACTCAAATAAATATTTTATTTTATTTATAAGTAATAATTTATATCATCAATTCAGGAATGCTTAAAATACACGCATAAATTTTAAAAAATTTTACGAAAGACCCTTCATATTAATTGAGTTTATTTACTGACATTAAGAAGTTTACCTAGTTTGAAATTATCGGAATTTGTATAAATCAGGAACTAACAAAGTGTGGCCCACAGGAAGAAGGGATTTATTGTTTTGAATAATCTCACCTTGTTGGGTCATGGCAAATAATGTAGTCCCACCTATAAATTCTGATATACACACGAAAAAGTTAAACTTCTGTCGTAGTATTTCATCAACTTCTCTTATTAATTATGTTGGAATAAGATTTTTTTGTACAACACATTTTTTTCACTATAAGGCGTTATTAGGCGGTACATGGACAGAGTCATGTATATTCCTACTTAAAACATTATGTTCACAAGCCTCTTAGAGCCAAATACTCTTCTACACTAAAATGTTTGCTTTAAAAAAAATTTTTTTCAAAAAAGTTTTTAATAATGCTAAATACTGGCGCGTCACTCTGGACTTATTCCGTAATTTATTTCAATGGATTTTTAATGAAACTGTTTAAGTTTATTACTTGTTAAATACTTTTGTAAACACTTGGACTCCTCTTTTCCTTTTCCGAACCACTTTGGTCCTGAAAACCGTAAATAAACATAATGGAAGAACCCATTCTCGGATAATCTCAATTGTGTACAAACAATATTATTGTAAACTTTCATAAAATAAACTTGCGGTAGATCATTGTTTCATGAAATGACACTGCCAACTTTTAAATAATGGAAGAAGCAAAAAAGCCAACAAATTTTACCTTAAAATCAAAATTGTTTTCTCTCAAACGAAACTGTTGAATATCTTGATAATACATTGTAAATTAAGAGGCTACCGCACAAATCAATGCTAATTTTTCAATATTTTAATGCTTCTTATCATTGGGTTCAATATGCTTTGCACCGGAAAATAAACATTGTGGGCGTCAAGAATCTAGCGTCTAGACGCCTAAGGCAAGTAACTTCACCAACCTACTCCCCTTCACCGAAAAACACTGTATCCGGAAGAATATGCTAAAGATATTGCATCCGAATGCCAATCCATCCTGGTTTGGAATTTAGGCAGAATCGATACGGAAGGAACCCAAAAGTTCATATCGAATCCATTAATCTTCAACCAATACTGAGGGAAATAAGGAAACAACATCAACATTTTCCAGTTCGGACTCAAAACAGCAAAAAAACTTTTTTGACGTCTCTTTAGTTTGGCAAGAAAATGTACTGTACGAGTGAAGCCTTGAGGTAAAGCTAATTATGATGTATCGGACTTCAGCATGTTTCTTACTATAATTTCCAAAACTTCCCGATCAAAATTAGATTTAGTGATGGGGGAAGATTTAGTGAAGTCAGGTTGAAGCTGATTCACTCTATTCTTGTCCAACGTAAACTTTTGACAATATTTTTAAGACATAAGATTTTCGTAAGAGCATATATTTTTAAATATTCGTCCATTATTTAGAGGAGGCCACAAGAGAAATTAACTCAAATTTAATCGGTTGTTTTCAACGAGGCTAAACTGAACCGCATTGTAAACGCGATGAAATGTGTTAAGAAAAGTTTTTTCTCCTTAACCTATTATTTGATTTTTTTCCCCTTTTAATGAATGAACTCTTCACATAGAAAACCAGGTTTTCTGTGTAATATACTTAATGTATGAGTTTATGAGTAAAAATAAACTTTCATAAAACTATCTTTTTGAATGTAACAATATTTTTTTTTCTCAACATTCATTTCATCAATATTTGCTCTACGTTATCTCGGGTTTCGATATCAGCAAATAGCACTCGCGAGATTATTTTTTTTCTCCACATATGATCCAAAGCGACAATTTCGATTTTTAAATAAAAAATTAAATTGTTGAAAGAAATATCTGAAAACGCCATAAAAGTTTCATGATCTAAATATATGCTGCATATATTCTAACCTAAAATTTATTTCTAAAAACAAAATAGCTGATATCAAATATAAATAGTTTGTATGAATGTAGTGAAAGCAATTTAGACGATGAAGTTAACAGATAATTTAAATTTATTCTTCAAAGAACTCAAAGAATACCAAACATCGCCATAAATGCCAGACATTAAGAACAGTTACCATTCTTCTAAAATTGAGACACAAAGAACCACAAGTGTAAATAAGGAATATATTTTGAGGTAAATCAGAGTGTACAAAAACACATAAACTTACATGATTTGAACCCTTTTTCGTATAGTATTTTTTAAAGTCTTTATCATATAAATACATAAAAAGTGGGTTCTCTTTTATACACGAACATTTTAACTGCGATACCAATTAACAAAAAAATTCATCAGCGTTACTTATTCTTAATATAAAGAATAAGAGAGCTTCTCAGCATTATGTATCATAAATGATGAAGCACTGAAAAAAATATTTTAGCGAAAAATTACTTAATTTATTGATCATTTTATTTAAAAAATATAAGTTATTGATTTAGTTTTTACCTTTATTTACTTAAAATATATTTTTTTGATACATATATAAAAATATATTTGCATATTTGTTAAATATTGTATGTAAAATCATTAATATAAAGTTAGGTTTATAACATGTAAACATATTTACATGCGTAAACATTGGTTGGTATTAAAATTTCCGAAATAGGTGCTCATCATTTTTCAGTGCAACTTATACTTCACAAAATAAATAAAAGCATGGCAATAATTCACTAACAGATATGTGCCTAAAGGGTTAATAATAAAAGTAAACTAACTTTTGTACATTTCATGACAAATTCAGAATGGGACAATAAAAAATAGTAAAAAAAATCATGAATAAAGCCACAGCCAGGATATCACAGAAAATGATCAAGAAACGTGAGCTCTATTCACAACAAATTGCTTAGTTAATACTACCTTTGATGTTCTTGCATTTTTAAACCTATTTTAAAAATATTTTCATACTATTTTTCTATTTTCAAAGCTTCTGTCATCGACCTGTTCTAGCTGCAAGCAAAGCTCTCAATACGAATGCGTCAATGTGCAAAAAAATTGATTCTTCCACGGTTGGTTGGCAACCAACTTTGATGTATGCTAAATAAATCAAGTCCCTTAAAAGAAAATCTAATATCTACAGGTCAATCATACTAAGTGCTATTACAGAAGAGATCAAGTTCACATTTTTTTTTCATTATTTTATCTACTACGTATCCAAAATTATGATTTCATCATCTCCAAAAGTATGTTGTACATCACGGATTCACTTCATTAATATATCGTTACTGAATTTATATACTTTTAACTTTTTACTCTTGAAAGAGTATTCAATCTATTTAATATTCAGTACCTATAATCCCCGCAGAAAACGTGAGTCTGACGAAAAAATTTTTTCAATCAGAAACTTATTTATGAATGTTAATACTGATATATTTTGAACCAATTTAAGTCTCAATCAGAGTAACGGAGAAGTAAATTGCAGATAATAATATTTGTATATGATAAAAAAATCAGATAAAATCGATGAATATTGTAACTCTTAAGTGTAGTGTAACATTAGAATGATTATCATATTGCAAACGCAGGCAAATTTTACAATTTTCCTTATAAACTGAATTTATTATTTGTAAACTTAAAAAAAATTACAGTTCAGAAAATGTAAATTTCTAATGATTGATAGGTATAATTTTTATACATAAAGATATGTATATATTTAGTACATATAAATATTAATAAAGCAAACTTTTGATGAGTAAAACAATCTGATATATCGTGAAATTTCAAATAAATTATTTATTGGAAAGATTATCTTATTATATGTATTAAAAAATTGTTTTATGATGATTACAGAGAAATTTACAAATTTCATCAATAATAGAATGTTTTAACATTAACAGAAAATGGAAGTTAAGTTGGAATTAAAGTTTAGAAATGATCAGATCAAGTTTTTCTTACAGATTTTTTAAATTTATCAAAGTTAGACAGCCATAAAAATTTCAGTAACTGATTTTAAAATACTGATTAGAATAGAAAATTAACAAAACTGAAATTCCAGTTTTCATGAGATAAGAATTTGACTTTAGAATTCTTCAAAATTCAACAATTTAAATTGGCAATATTTCCACATCATAAACAAATACAGACAATTTTTAACACTGCATTACATCCAAACTGTTTCCGCAATACCGTGCATATGATAATCAATTAAAGCCGTTCTGAAGGCTGAGGTATTAATAGAAGGTTTACCTTCTATTTGAAAATAAATTTTTGACTTTCAATAATTTGAATTATTCAATTATTATAGATTTATTTCAGCATAATAAATATAATCTGTCCTAAACACTTTTCTTTTGCAACTGGTTTTATAACTTTTAGACTGAAGAAAAAAATTAAAAGTTTATTTATAAAAAAAATTATGGCTTAATTTTTTTTTATCTTACCCAATTAGTTTATTTAAAAAAATCAAAAAATAATATTTATTATACATTTCTAAAAAGATTGTAACAATGTCAGTTTGCGTTCTTACAAGTTTAAAGACGGATTAAAGAAGATTCATTCAACTCTTCAACTTAATCAGTTATAATAAAAAACCTATTTGTACATTATTGGATAACTCGTAATAAAATGAAAAAAATCACGTAAGATTGGAATATCTATACCTCTCATATATATATATATATATTTCTATAAATATTATTTAAAAAATTTAGAAAAGATAGAATAAACGGTTCGATAACATCCAACATCAAAATTTTTCATTTCAAAGTAATAAAATTTCACGGCTATGGATACAAGTATTTTATATCCTGAGGAAGAATCAGTGCCACCGATGTGATTGATCTTATTATTAATATATTTCCTGTAAAATTATTTTGCTACTTTCTTTTTTCATTAATTTATTGGTATAAATTTATATAATCACAGAAATTATTAGATCTTTCCAAAAAAATATAGATCAGAAAAGAAAATTATTGCTCCGGTTAGTCTTTTTTATCATACAGGAAAATATTAATCATATCGATAAATCAAGATTTAACAACAAAAAGTCATTCACTTGAAAGATGGAAGCCTTTAACGTTAATCGAGCGAAATATGTAAATATGAGCGAACGATACCAAAATAAACAGAGAAAAAAGGATTGTTTCAATCCTGAAATAGAATTTAAAGTCGTTTGAGATCCTTTATGTTGAATCTAAATCACTTTCCAACGGTAAATTACTACTGAGACACTTATGGATATTCGTGTGGGTGCTTTCAAAGCAGCCAGGGGAAACTGGGCGGATAAAATTTTTAATTCTTCAAAGAATGATCTTCTGGCAAACGCATCTAAGACATCAGTTCCGTGGTTTCGCTACCAAAATGGCAAAATTCTTCTCGTTCTGTGAAAATTCTAAGGCTGGAGGAGAAAACTAAATTTTATTAATCGTTTCCCCTTGGAAAACTTTATGGAATGTGATATTTATAAATAGAACTTCATGTTTTTAAATTAACCACAGATAAATACATCACAATTCGTTGGAGGAAGACGAAATTTAACATAAAAATTAAACTTCAATTTCATTTAAATAAACTTGCAACAGTGTGAATGAAAAATAAATAAATCTCAACAATATAAAATGTTAAGGTCACATCTTAAAGTATAAGTGGAATTTAAAAATATTTAAGAAGGAAAGTACTCGAATTGCTTCATGGGATAGGCTATATGAATGAGCATTTAGCGCTGATTTTGAGCACAGTAAAAATTCTCACCCAAAGCTACACAAATCGATCAAAACCAAGAACCAACGCCATAAAATAAGTCAACATACCTAGTTGTGCTCGAATTGAAAATTATAATACTACAATTGAATCCTTAATAATTAATGCTGACGAATGATCAGGATAGATAGATCGTTCAAAGCTTGAAATACTATCCTCTATCACAGACTATGATTTATGAATATTTTTAAGAGTCATTTTATCCTTTCATTTCTCACACATTAATTGTATTCAGGCATATTCAAGCTTAAAACCAAACCTGGATGAAACAAAATCATGATGATATTAATCATTATCGATAATATAGATTATCAAATATATAGAGAATATATTGCTAAAAACTGATTATAATTTATTTTGCCTAACGATAGATTTCAACGATATAAATATAAAATATATGACCCTTATGTTAGATAAAACTAGATTGAATTTAAGTTTAAGATATTATTAATTAATGACATTTTTTTAATAATAATGATATCATAGTTTTCGGTTAAAAATATTGATGTAAGAGGATAATACATGAATACTACTGAGGATTGTTGATGTCGGCTTAATAATTGAAAACTACATTTTTTTTTCAATTCAAAACAAGTTTCTTAGCTACACCTTATATGGAGTATTTTTTTCTTTTTCACATTCCTTGTGCATTTTCCGAATACTAATTTATATTGTTGTTGCAAAATATGTGTCAGCGAAAGCCAGGTATTAAAAAAAAGAAAAATCAAGACTAAATTTATATATTGTGTTTCAAACTGAAACATTTTTTTATACGCTTAGCGATAAGATGATCATGAACTGGTTAAAAAGTTAGGTTATATTAATATAAGCAAGAGAATTAATTCTCCTTTCTATGGGTGCAACAGCTTAAATAGGACAAAAACCTCATTTGATAATTTTAATTAAAATTGAGACATTTTAAACTGTCAGCTCATTATAAATGCATTGCAACTATTATATTCAGCTTAACTATATTTTTTTATTGTTACTTCTTTCTAATTTTACAGGTCTGTAAAAGGTCTAATTAAAAGAAAAACATTTTTCAACCTTTTACTGACTTAAAGTTTCCTTGACAGAAAACTAAATAAATTTTTTAAAATAAAACAAATTTCTTTACATTTCAATAATATTTACTATCCTCTTATATTTGTCTTTAAAAATTTGTTCTGATATTTTGGATACTTTCAGTATTTTACTTTATATCAAACTATTTTATATTTGAATTAAGGTACAAATATATTTTAAAAAACCATTTCCTTTAATATAGTCCTTTTTGTTTTTTGAACGTTTCAGATATTTTATCCTCTGTAAGAGTGCAAAACTTTATAATGCGATCTTACTAATGATGAAACTTACATTTTTAATATATTTTAAATTGATTAATTTACTATTTTCATTAAAATAGAACAGATAATAACAACATTAAGTGTTATGTAAGAAATTATAAAAGTCAAAAGATTTTCCAAAATTTCTTTCTTATATATTCAAACATTTGTTCTCATATAATTTCGAAATTAACTTTCTTAAACAGAAAATTTTATGATTTTTTCTACATTACTTTTTAAATATTAACGATTACTCCAGAATGAATTTGAAAGTTGTTTCATACCTTAATGATGTGGAAAAAATAATGACGTAACTGAAAGACAATAAGATTATTTTAAACTGCATATTATATCTGTAAGGTTCTCTCAGTACTCAACCATGTTTATAACAAATACTAAAAATAAATAGGATGAAATATTTTATTTAAGTAGTTTATTTAATTTCCAATTATAGGAATAATGTATTCAACATTTTTAAGTAAGCAGAAACGTTAAGATACTTTTATACGTTTAAAGAGAGAAAAGAATGACATCAGTTTGTATTGCAACAAGAATAATCTTGATTAGAGAACTCGGGAAAAAGAATCTAAGGTTAAAGAAAAGACTTTGCATGTTTATTAGATAGGGAAAATAAAGATGTGTATTAAAATAATAAAATAACCCAATGGACGCGATAATCATACGTTGTATATTGTTTTGAAGAATGTTCATTATGTTCTCATGAATTAATTTAACCTGCCAAATCGGCAAATATCGTTTAAGTAAACTAACTCCTTTTTTTGTATCCCGTTCTGTCAAAATGTATGTGACAGTTAATAGACATCGAGGGTTTCGTTACGGAAACCGATATTCAAAATGTCCAATAAAGTAAGGATCGGATGAGGCTTTTGAACCCCCAGCATCTTTTATTATTCAGATGTCGCCTTTCAATAAAAAACTCATTATAAGAAGTAATATTGCAAGCAGATAAATTATTATTTAGAATTACCTTATCTTTGGTTTTTGCCGCTACATCGAAATTATATTTCGAATAATAGAAGAGATTTAATAAATGGAATACAAGTTATCGGTTTTTCGAAGCAGAAATTTTTATACAAAACAAAAATTAGGTTTAATATTCATAATATATATTTGTCAGCGTGGGTTCTTTTTCTGTGAAATGATGTATTTGCTTTTATATTAATTTTCTTTAAGTTAATCCAGATATTATACTTACTATTTTCATTTTTTTGTCATTCGTAACAGAAATTCGGACAGAACTTAATAAATATTGATGATATGGTAACAGAGTCATTATTAATAGTATTAATTATGCCAATTTTTGTAAAATGTACTAGATATTTTTCCCACAAGAATTACGATTTTTTAAAATAAGACTTTATTTTTCAATGATAGGCTTTTAATTAATTTTATAAAATTTTAAAAAAAAATTATTACAAAAATAATTAAAATTCAAAATAAAATGACAAAATAATATTTAATTTTTTTTTCATTTGTCCAGATATCGGAAAAGGAACTTCTGGATTCAATTGCGACAGAACTAAATTAAATTCAGTAACTAGTATAATAACAAACTTTTAAGAAAGTTAGATTTTGAATAATGAAATAAAATGATATAAAATGGCTTATGAAAAATTAAATTCGCATCAAACATAAGTGTGGGAAACATGGAAGTGGTCAGTCATTGATACGAGGATCAGACGGAAGTTTTGAATTTTTGCTTCAGAATACATAAAAATCTGTATTTCCAGTGTAAGAGTTAGGCAGGACCACATGACATCTTAAGTAGTGAAATGAATTGGAAAACTGTCGAAAATGGCACTGGTTATTAAAGTAATAATTTTGAGAGAAA
The DNA here is from genome assembly GCA_028565995.1 of Ricinus marginatus. Lineage (NCBI taxonomy): Eukaryota > Metazoa > Arthropoda > Insecta > Psocodea > Ricinidae > Ricinus > Ricinus marginatus. Next base: position 110,696 of record JAOWBB010010897.1, read on the forward strand.
CGTAGTAAGAAAAACTGAATAAGTTATTGCTTCGCGCAACAATTTATACTCATTCTTTCAGAGATAAAATATTCATCAATTAATTTCACACATCTTTCTTAAATGAAAGTACGATACTTTAATCGGTAATTTAATAATTAAAATTTTTAACATAGTTTCAAACACTATTTTTAAGTCAGAAAAACGAAAATTATACAGTTCAAAGTAATATGAATATTTTTCTACAAGGCGCGTTGAAGGACCACATTTAAAACCTCGAATGATGTCGCATTTGAAAAATTCGTATTTACCGATTGAAATATTAAGATATAACGGGTACTTGATATTATTTATATAGCTGAAATTCTGTGGATTCTACTAACTTTTGTGTATCCTCGTGAGCGCAATATACAAACAAAGTCTTCCTGTCTCAACAGTTAAGTGTCTTCAAATTCTATTTTAAAGTGAAATTGACCGAAAATTTTCAAACTTGCTTACACTTTTATCCATCCGTACGTTATAAACCTTTTGCAATAAAAAAAAAAAATCTTTATCAAAACAATGAGATTTATTCAAAATTCACTTATTTTTTCGTACACCAATTTTTGTCGCACAATTTTCTTCTTCAATGAAAATAAAATGAAAAAAAAAAGTAAAAAGCTCAAAGGGAGCTTCGCAAACGAAGAACGCCGATGACAATATGGGGAATGGTAAATACGCGTTATTCACGCCAAACGCGCGCCACGGTTTAATCGAAGAATCTCATCCGTGCAATGCGCAGAGAGGCCTCCGCTATACTGCTAGACAATTTGAAGCCAAGGGGAGGAGCGCGTTCAAACTACCAGACCAGTGGTTCATCAACTTTTGTTTCCTTTTTCTTTTATTTTCCTTCAACCTGCTTCTCCTGACTCGTCTTAAAAAATTTATTTATGCTTCGATATATTATTTTTCACCCTCCTATAACGTTAATTTATGTCGCTTTATATTCTCTCCGATGCCGGACTCGAATATTTCCATAAAACTACCGTCGGGTACACGAATTTACCATAAACGCTCCCTTTGCTTTTCCGTTATCTGAAGATGGCCATATAGGCCATCAGCAAAAATTAAATTTTAAAAAACAGATTAAGAAAAATGCGCTTGTAAAAGCTTTTTTCACGTGCAATTCTTTCAGCGAAAGTTTTTATACAGTAATTTCATGCGTCGAGCAATATTAAAACAAATTGTGTGAATAAAAACCTTCGAAAACGGAAATTCAATGTAATCTGCATAACAAATTTATGAAAACATATAATAAATTTATTTAATTTTTCCGCGATGTTAAATCTCGCATGAATATTGTAAACGTAAAAAAAAAAAAAAATTCAGAGGCACTATCTTGCAAATGTATTTAGATGTAGCCTTTTTATTATTAATTAATCTATATTTAAAGCTTAAGATGCGGATTCTTGTTTGACCGAAAATTAGGTTCAAAATTAATTTAATTGCCTATGTGATATATTTAGAATAAGCAGACTTTTAACTAAATCTGCATTATTTCGTAAACAAAATCATAAACTCTTTCATCAGTGGCGTAATTTTTATCAATTGTAAAAGAGTAAATTGTTTTTTCTTCGTAAATACATACGGAAAACCAATTTTCTCAATTTAATTATAGTGTATTCATATGTTAAAAATAGTTATGTGGTGCTTTGTCAGCGTCAAATCTGTTTATTTCGCTTAGCAAACATCTACCGCTATTAATCAAGCATTTGACTATTTTAAAATTTTTTTAAATAACATGTCAGACTGAAAAAACTGTATATATTTTTCAATCTGTAAAAAAATGTATCATAAGATATTCATATCCGCACATTATGTCACAATGCATTAATTTATATAATATTTGCCTCATGTCCTCCCAAAACAATGAAGGCTGCAGATCGAGGAATAAATTAACAAGGAAGGAAATTAATTTTTTTCTCAGGGAACAACGAGATAAACGAAGAAAGTGTAGCCATGAATGCCTTCAGCAACTAAATCCATTGAGGTGCACAGTTTTAGCGGATCCATAATTATATTTCTGGAAGATAATTTTTTATTTATTCAAATTTTATAGTTTTCCTAACATGCATTATTTACTTCAAAGTTCAAAGGTGCAACATCTTTCATTGAGTCTTAGATATTTTTGCAATCTAATTGTAGGGTCATTAAGGTCTTGTTGTTTTAAATCACTATGTTAAAAAGAAGGTTCATTTTGCTTGATTATCGCCTGTGTTTTAACATTTACACATCACAATTGATATTATCAGATCCCCAAATTCACTAGCTTTATGGTTATAAAATATGATTTAACAAATTATCTACTTTTTTAAAAAGAAAATTTTAAAAAATTGTTTTTATAAAATTTTATTGATTATAAATTAGATATAGATGGCTATTAATAGTTAGATAATTTGGATTATAACTGGAAAAACAGATTCTCGCACACAAAATTCCCTGCATATTGCTTACTCCAGATAATTACATTGACAAGGTCCGTTTGCGAATGAAAACAAACAGCTTTGTTTTTTTTGGACACTAAAAAAAAAAAATATTTTTGCAACCGCAGGAAAGAAAGAAAAAGTGATTCTAAACTAAAAATATAAGATTTTCAAAGAACGATTCAGGAAAAGATCTTAAAAAACTTGGGCTTGCCTTGAAAAGGAACAAAAAATAAATTCAGAGTCAAGAACTGTGGAAAACACTCAAAAACGTGCTTTTCCAATAGTCTGAAATAAATTTTAATACCCTCGAGTATATAACAAAGCATTTCAAATAAATCGGCACGTATTTGAACAAATTAATTGTGTAACTATTATAAACACAAAACGGTCCTAATGTACATATTTATTTAAACATACTGCAGTAATTTATTCTTTTTTCAAAATATATCAATTCAGTATGGTGTTTGATACACCGCCGCTGCACATGTTACTTAGACTGCAGTAAAAAGTCTAAAAAGCAATGAACTTTTCGTTCGTTGCTATAATCAGTAAGCAGTTTCAAAAAGCTCAAAAATATAATGAAGAGATCAAAGGCTACCAAAAATAATATTGTGAGTAGATTGGTATCGGGTAAACAACTTAAATAATTTGCAATATCATTTATTCTAAAAACTCATCAGCTAATCGTCATCACAAATGTATTAGGAATAAATTTTATAGTGCTGGCAACGCATCAAGATTAATGCTCTAAGTAAGATTACCAAGATTACTATAAGACGTAACACTTGCAGAAGAGGCCGAAAAACGAGTTTCAGTGAACATCAACTAGCGTCCAATATTTACATTCTCCATTACACCTCGTCAAATGTTAATTAAGATTTAAGATAATTTATTAACATGTTAACTTTAATTCCTTCGTAACTCTTCAATTATTCGGCCGAACTTAGAGATCAGGAATTCATTTTTAATTGTTGATTCTGCCACAATATATTCAGAGAAGAATAATTTAAATAAGCTGTAGAATTCATAATACATTCGATGTATTATGAAATTTAATTTAAATAATTAATCCCAATCATGAAGTGCGCAAATTAAATGCGACTTTCAATAAGCTTAAAAATTTATTCACCTCAGTCACACGAAGCCGACTTGCCAAATCTGCGACTTCCTAACCTCTCTCGGATAAATTTCTCCGCGATTTTAAATCAAACTAACTTTACCGGTAGAAAAATTCTCGTTTAGCCGTCCATCTTACTGCGGCAAAAAGACGACGATAAAGATTTTGTGAAGGAAACCCAAGCGGATCGGAGCGGATGAGGAAACGAACATGTTGCAAATATGTTAATGGCTCTGGACGAATAATTAGGGAAGAAACTTGGCATTTTCGATCCAAATCCTTACAAGGGCCTGTATATCTGCATGAGCCTTTTGACGACAGCAACAAAGGCCCGTGACCAGGTGGTTCTTTCCATTCGTTGCTCGCGAAGAAAGAAAAATTAAAACCCGAGGGAAAAAAATGAAAGAAAATTTCTCGTCTACATCTACCATAATCCGGAAGAAGGACAATTTCTCACGGCCACCAATGATACAGAAATTTTTGAATTAAAATTAAACGTGTTGCGATACTAAATATGGAGATTAGTTTTCAATAACTAAATGATAAATTCAGACCGTTTTCAGTCCAATGTTCCTCTTTCACATGATGTCTCTATTTCCATCGATGGGATTTTATGAAAATATATCTTATTTCTAATAACTGACATGTAACGTATGCGGACAGAGAAAATCAAACAAAGTAATGCCGAAAGACTTGCGGATGCCAAAATGTCCGACTTAAATGACAAGACCTATTCGTCAAGAGCAAAATAGGTGAAATATTTTATATTTTACAAAAAAAAGCCAATATAGAAATTTGATGTAAATTGTATTGATGTCAATAAGTTATCCCACTTCATTCATTTCTAAAATAAATGCTTCGGTAATAGCACCAATTGATATTAGAGTCAGTTATAATGTTAACAAATATTTTTACATGTTCTAATGTGTTCCGGTTTCACCGATTTTTACATTTTACTTCTTTTTGGTTTCTAATTAAAATAACACCAAACACATGTCTGCAATATTTTAACTTTAAACATTTTATGGAACGATTTTCTAGTAATTGTTATATTTATGGAAGATTCAACAATCATAAAAAAACTTACTTAAAATTATAAATTATTTTTTAATAACTTGAAAATAATATTAAATTATATTCCTACATTATTGCGAATTGTAAAAAATAATCGACGCATTTCTTAACGCATTTAAAAATTTTTGGATTAGAAACTTTAGATGAAATCTAATAGGTAACATAAAGATCGTTAAAATTATGCTAATCAGGCTCTCCATTAATTTCTTAAATATTTTTTTATAATGTATTACTAATTCATTCACTTTCATTCTGAAATCTGCCTTAATATAATATTTGAGAACTAGGTTTTGCGCCAAAAACTATTCTGATTTTAGTGTCTGATGTGTTTCAAGTTTAAACAAATTGTAAAAATGTAAAAATTATGAAAGCTGTTGAAAACATAACACATATGCAATATGATTTGCATCCTTGTTTTACGTTTAACGAACAATTTAAAATATCAAGTACTTTATACTGAGTGACGGAAAATAATAAAGAACACTCGGTAAATATCAATAATAAAAAATTCTTTAATTTAAATATTAATTATTAAATTAAAACAATAGCAAATAATCTAAATTTATATTATTTATATCTTTGAAAGATGGAAGACATTCAAGAGCTTCACATGATTCTACATTAGAAATATTTTTTAGTGTTTTTAAATTTGAAACTATTTGAGTAAATCATGTAAGTTTCAGAATAAAACACTTAATTATTAAAACCGGAAAAATTCCTGTGATATTTTCGGAATCTAAATAGGAAATTATTTTTTTTTTACATTTACGCAAAAGTTGTAAAAAGTGATAACTTTTTACGTAAGCCGACAAATTAATTGCTTCTTCTTATTTTGTTCGTCATTATTGTTATTTCACTAATTTTGAACAGAAAGTTTTAAGGTACAATTAAGCGAACGCGATATTAGGAATGCAGTCGATCTGGAATAAACCCGAAAGAATCTGTAAGATATTTTATAAAACAGTATAATAAAACGGATACAATTTCAGTTTACGTCAAACAAATTTACAGTTGATTAGTGTCAAAGAAGTTCACATCTGTATTAAATACAGAATTGTTTAAATTATATTAATAACGTGACTAGGATGAAAAAATTATTTTTTGTAACCTACTTTTATAATAAATGACATAAATTTTCAAGGTAAAAAAAATATCTCATTTTTCACAGATTATATTTTTCTGATGAAATTTTAACTTTCAATTTTTTTTATTGCGACTCTATCAGATCAGATTACATGATCATCTAAGATAATTAAACATCATATTCGAATATAATATTCGAAATATAAAACATTCTTGTAATAGAATTTTCTAAAAAAATTGTAACGCATTTTCATTGGAAACACATGAAGTGATCACAGAAGATATAGTAAATCATCAATAAAAACTAGATGTAGATCCAAGTGATACAACTGTTAAAAATTGTTCAAAGCGCTCAGAGCAAAAGTAAACAAACTTACAAGGGAGCCAACTTAAAAGGTTGATAATAAAATCCTATCAGGGCCTTAAAATGATTTCAAATGTAACCGACGATTCCATTAACGGATTCTCGTATTTAATGAGTTTCATACAGTGAATGGATTAAAATAACCCACATTTAAATTTCAATGTTTTTCTTTAATGTTTTTACATAGTTTAAAATTTAAAGATTATAAAAGTTCATTTATATAATAATTTATAATAAAATGCCAATACGAAAAAATGCCTGTAATTCTGTTTGGCGGAAATATTGCTCGCTTAATATTTTTGTTGGAAACATACGAAAAAACTAATATGAAATGAATTTTTATTAAATAATTATTACAAAATAAAAAGTGAATAGTTTTTAAATATAACGATGAATTAAATCCTTAAATACCATCTACCGCCAGTAAAACGAAACTAAAGTTTTACTATCTGTTGTGCTGCTGCCTGTGTCTATTCGCAAGGTAAAAAAAACAAAATGGCTGCATCCTTTTGCAGAAGGGGTTTTCTACATTATAAAAACAAATTGTTTAAAAACCAATATCGCACTGGATATGTAGTTCTGTAAGTTGATATCTGCAGATCATAATGAGCATTCTTTATATTTATTCAATGTCAGTGTAATTAATAATAAGTAAATAAAAGAACTTTTAGTGTTTACTTAGCCTGACCATAGTTTTCCGCTATTTTTGAAAGAAATTCTTGTGTGTTTTTTCATTATTTCATAATATCCACATACATTTATATAAAAACTTATGAAAATTCTCTTGCATAAAGAATAAACTTTTGAATTATTGAACTTGTTGAATTAACCTCCGAGTTAGGAAATAACCTCAAACAAAATATTTAAACAACCAAATACTGGTTGCAGTATTTCTGACTTTAATTCAAAGTTTGATTTTGAGACAACTTTTCTTGTTTTATATAAAATTATAAAATTATTTTAATTTTTATAAATATGTGTTTATTTTTAATTGCTTTAACTTGTTAAGTTCTAGGAAATTTTGAATTATGAAAAAAATATTGGAACTAAACTCATATATAAATTTTCATTTAGTTATTTTTAAGAGTTAATTTTTTTCAGTATGAAAATTGTACTTATTTCTGTAAAGTTTATTATTTTTTTTTAAAGTAAAGGTAGACTAATTTATATGTAAATTCAAATTGGTATTTTTACATTTATTATTTTAGTTGTTTTTATTTAATCCTGTTTTATCAAAAGTCATGTAATAAAGTCTTTTTATTTTCTCTAATTTTTCTATTTTAGCATTCCTGAAGCACCAGATGATGTTGGAGAAAATGAGATATTTTCTAAAACTGGTAACATGTTAGATTTTGATAAGGTAGAAGCAAAGGATTGTAAAAATCTAATGGTAAGGAAAGCACAAACATATGATGTTGGTGCCTGGGAGTTAGAAGAACAGATTAAAATCATGTTAAAAAATAATGAGAAAATAGATATTTTCAAAAATATTTTTGGACCATTAGAATTATTATCAGTGCCATTTTTTTCAACTTGGGGATTAGTTCAAACATTGTATCATGCTAATAGTTTTTTTATGCCAGCAAAAATGTATAGCCCTCTTAATCATAGGGCACAACAAATAAGAAATGACAAATTTAATTTGGAACTTATTTATAAAGTATGTAAAGAAAGCTTGGAAACAGAACAAAATAAATTTACTGAAGAGGAGAAAAGACTTGTGGAAAAATTTATTTGGGATGGAGAAATGCATGGTTTGAATGTAGAGAAAGAGGACAAAATCAAATTTAAAGATGCAATGGAAAAATTAGAATTTAGAAGGAAATCTTATAGAGATAAGCATGTAAATGCAATGTTATATTTTAAACAAGTTATTTATGATAAAAATGTGACTGAAGTTTTTCCACCTGACTTGCTGAGGTAATAATAAGTGATATGAATTGTGACATTGTGTAAAATATTTATTAATTTTTTTAATTAATATTAATAAGTCATTTTAATTGTCAGTTATTTATTTCCACTAAAATTATTTAACTTTACTTAATTACTAATTGATTTGTTTATCAAAGGATTTAGATTTATGATTTATATTGGTGTTATCTACCATACTGATTTTATTTAAGAAATCAGCATTTTTTTTTTCATGAAACATAACTATATTTTTCATATTTCAAACCATAAAGTTATTCTAATATTAAAGTTTTTTTTTGTAGAAATTCAGCTGTAGATATTGAGCATTTTAATGAAGGACCTTGGATAATATCTTTAAAACCAAAAATATATAATCGATTTATGGAGTACTGTGATACAAGACAATCTCGACTTCATTTGTGGATTTCTAACAGGCAAATATGCTCCAGAAAAGGAGATGAAAGCTTTAAAGCAGATATAGATGTTGAGGAAATAAGAAAAAAGAAAAGTGAAATAGCTCAGTTATTAGGCTATCCTACATATGCACATATGATTATGAAGACAAGAATGGCAGAAAGCCTTGAAAATGTGCAGAATACATTAACAGAATTACTTGAAAAAGCTAAAATTGGTCAGGAAACTGAAGTTTATGATTTGGAGAAATTTGCAAATTCTACTAACTTCATTGGTCAAATAGAAATGTGGGATCTTCAGTTTTGGGGGAGACTTCAAAAAAAATCAGTTTACAAATTTGATGAAATGGCATTGCAAGAATATTTTCCATTGAGTCAAGTATTATTAGGTTTATTTGCTCTTTGTGAGCAACTTTTTGGAATTATAATTGAAGAAGAAAAACAAATTAATGCTTGGCATTTTGATGTGCGATATTTTCATATATTAGATGAAAAAACCAAACATGTTCTTGGAGGATTTTATTTTGATCCTTATGCTAGAAAGTCTAAAAGAATGAGTGATTATGAAGGTGGATTATATTTTCCTCTAAACTCTGCTAGTAAGATATGTGACACATTACCTTCTGCGAGCTTGATTTTCGATTTTAGCCCTCCTACAGAAGGCAAACCATCATTATTGCTTTTCCATGAAGTAGAAGATCTTTTTGGAAAGGTATAGTAATATCATCTTTATTTTCAGTTTCTATTAATTAGGTAATTATGTTAAATATTTAATTGAGAATTTATCTTATCATATGTGCAATTCAGAACAAAAATTGTCTAACTTATTTGCCACACTACCCAGTCCCAAAAGATCCCATATTTTACCATGTTGCATAAAAAAATATTTTAAAAGGTTATTAGATATTTACTTGAACTTTTTGTGTTTCAAACTTATAAATAAATATATTTATTTTATGGAGTGAATAATGTGCTGTAGTTCAATAGTATTTAATTTCAGTTTTACTAATGTCTTTTCTTTTTCTTTTAAAAACTTGTTATACATCAACATTATTAACTTAACCAGGATTTTTTTTTGTTATTTTTTTCATATGATAAAAGTAATCTTCTTATTTCATATAATTGGAGGTTCAATCTAACAATAATAAACATTTTGAAATCAATATTATTATTTTTTCTAATTACAGAATTTTATTCGTTTATTCTTAGTTTTTAGTATTTAATTATTGGAATTAATATCAATTGTATGAACATTAAAAACCAAAAATATTTAAAAAGTTTTTTATTAGGCTAAAGTTGTCTTAATTAGTGCTAAAAATATTGCTTTTTATTCTTTATTTATAGTTTGGCCAAGTTCTTCATCATATTTTAACGGAAACTAATTATTCAGAAGTAGGAGGTTCATTCAATGTTGAATGGGATAGTTTGGGTGTTTGTTCAAGATTTTTAAGACATTGGCTGTACGAACCAGGAACACTCGAAAGTGTCAGTGGACATTATAATACAGGAGAACCCTTACCAAATCATATTCTAGAAGGTGTTTGTAAAATGCAACACCATATGGCTGGAACTGGACTCTGTCAAGAAATATATCTCTCAAATTTGGATTTGGAACTACACACAAATGAAGAATTCTGCATGCCAATTGTTCATCGGCTTTGGCCTGAACACTTTCTTTTTCAATTAAGTAATGTAGACCATCATCCTTTCTCTCTAAAAGACATCATCGTCGACAATTTTGGATGTGCTTACTATTGTAGAATATGGTCAAGGATGATAGCAGCAGATGTTTTCACTGCTTTCGAAGAAGTAGGGTTTGAAAATCATGAAGAGATCTCGGCACTTGGCAGAAGGTAAACAGAATCATTATTTAAATATAACTTTAGAACTGAAATAATTTCTTAAAATAAATTGTTTTTGACAATAAATCTGTTTCTTTACTATTTTGATAAAATGAAAATATTTCATCAAACGAAATATTTAATTTCATTTTTAAAAAATTTCATTCATATTTTTATCTTTATTTTTAGATTTAGATCTACTTATTTTGCTTTAGGAGGAGGGTGCCATCCTAGTGAAATTTTTAGACGGTTTCGGGGTCGTAATCCCTCAATTACACCTTTTTTAAATATATTAGGATTATTGGATGTAACAGCGCCTAGTTTAAATCCTTCAGCAGAACCTACAAAAATTGCGGCATAAATTTGAACTAAGTTTAAAATTCCTGCTCAATCAATGGTGACTGATTTTGTCGAAAATTTTAAATTAGTTATGATTATAATTTTGAAATTTTTTTTTAATCTAACAAGAAAGTGTTGTACAAAGTGAAAAAATTGTAAGGCAAGATCAAATAAGAATAAAGAATAGTTTGAAATAAAATAGGTAAAATTTTATTTATATAAATAGTGCATTTTTGCTAGCGCTATTTTGCATTTGATGTAATATTTTTTATTTAATATTTTAAGTTAAATCCTTCGTGAATTAATTTAATGAATAAGACTTTTGGAAAAAAATTTCACAAAGTTAATAGTAAATATTTTTAGTATAGGTTTTGTTTTTGTAAATATCAGGAAATCTGGTTTATTTGCTGGTAACTTAAGGAATAGAATTATCATCCCAGATTTAGAAGCGTTTATTGTCAGTGCTTTGTTATAATTTAAAGTAAACATTTTTATATAGGAGATGAATTATGTAGCAAAATAATTTTATTTTCTTTGTAGTATTAATGAGAAAGTGAAAACGAATGAATGAATTCACATTGTAAAGTTAGGGAAATAAAGAAAAAAAATATATGTATATATATATAATTGAAATCATGTAACAAATTCATTCTAAATTAAAGAAATGAAAACTTGATATGAAATTTATGTGCTGCATTTTGACATATGAATATGATTTATTTTTAAATATAACAGAATTTTTTAAAATGTTTGAGAATTTTTGATTGTTATTGTTAGTAAATAACATTAGTAATTTATACAAACGATAAAAATTACAAAATTATGGTCAAAATCAATGACATATGCAGTTTAACGGGAATACAAAATTATTTATATATTCCAATATGAATGTTTCGTTCAAAAAAGTTATAGTTTTAATAAAACGTAATAAGTTTATTTTCAAATCTGTTAATATGGTGCTATATGAAAATAGGAATTAAAAAACGTTTTGATTTCTGAATTTTTCAAATTATATATGTCGAAAGATATACCTTTAACATATATATATTTATTAAGCACAGTTCATATATTAGAAATATATATTTAGTTCAAAACTTTCAAAACACAAAACGCAGTTCAAAACTTTTGAATTGTGCTTTCTAAATGCAATGAATGTTGTATTTGTTTCCGTTTTTTGTTTATTAGAAACGTAAAATTTATTTACTTAATATTTATTTTGAAATATTAAAATGAATATTTATACCAAATGATAATTTAAGATGTCAAAATTTTTTATAGCGTTTTAATGCCTGACAAACCGTTCCAGAACTTTTTGCGTAATGCATAGCAGAATAATTATCCACATCTGTATATTCACGATGCCAATAAATTAGTTGAAAGTTATAATTGAATTATTTGAGAAAAAAAGGTAAACATTCACGTCTGTGTTATATTTAGTATATGCTGTAATTGAATTTCTTTTTTTGATCTCAATAACTTTAAACAATGATTTATAAAGAAAAATGTTCCATAAAATTTCTAAGTCTTACCTATTGGGAAGAACTCCGAAGTTATTGTAATTGGTTAAAATTGTTTATCGCCTTAGATTATTTCGACATATAATGGTACGCAAAAAAAAATTTTAAAATAATAAATATTTTTCTCATTCAGCAATATATATTTCGTATATTTTAAAAACTGAAATTTTACCTCCGTTACTTTAGTCAGAAAAAGTTGTTTGCTGCTTGAAATAATAAAAATTATATTTTTAGGATTTATCATAATTTTTGCTGTTCGACTTTTTCAGTAAACTGAAAGAATGATCGGGAAGAGAATGTAAACATAATGTCGAGCGTAGTCAAAATGTTATGCCAAGAAGTTGAGAATGGAAAACTGAAAAAAGAAGCCTGTAGCTTTTATTACACTTTGTTTCCTTTTTCGTATAAATTTAATAGATTTCTCTGCATTAAAAAAAAAATTAAAAATTTTTGGCTTTTCATTTTTTTCACTACCTGTAATACCAAGTTCAAATTTTTGATGTGAAAGTTGGGTTGTCTTCGTAAAAAATTAAAGGCGATATAATATCATTATGTATTTTACGGGAATTTATTTAAATAAGTGCATCGCATATTAGAAAGGATAAAAATTTTTTTCTTAATCGAGCGCGCAAACTTTAAAAATTTGTCGGAATACTTTTGCGAGGTTTTAGTTTTCCCATGCAAACGAACAGGTTTGACTTCGGTTCCCAGGCGCTTGCATATTTCGGCGCCCCGCCGGCTAGCGCGCGCGCGGGCGCACGAATGTGGTACCCGAGTGCTTCGCTGCACGGTTCCAGTGAGCCGTCGAGGAGTGCGCAAAATATTGGGTTTTTTTTGGAAAATCGGAGGCGAATAATATAAAAATCGGGGAGTGAAAATTGGGCGTAAAGTGCGCATGCGCCCTGGTGGCAGCCCTTTCTCGAAGCGGAGCTTTCCGTCGTTGGCGGCGTTCTACGTGCGCTGCGTCAGTGGTTGCAATTTCTCATCGTTTTGCAAACTGCGGTCGCGGTTCTCGTTCTGTTAGGCAGATTAAATGTGGACTGAATAAGGAAAAGTGTTTTCAGGTGAACGCCGTTTCGCAAAAAAAAAATTTTCCTCGTTTGAGTTTTTCACGGTTTCGGTGTTATCCCATGGAAATTCCAGAGTTATTGCCGTGAATTGTAAGCTCGTAAGATAAAGGAGCAGGAAAATATCAAAGGTATTTTGAAAGCGTTCAGCACCGTGCGAACAATTGTTAAACGTCGTCGTTTTCGAATTCGCCCTCATGTAAGCGAGCACAAAAATTCCGCTTCTTTTTATTGATTCACAAAATCAAATATTATTATTATTTTTTTTTTTTTAACTGGAGGGTGCTACGGAAAATGGATCGCTCGAGTTGTTAAATATTTAATTGATTTTCCAACGTTTGAATGATTTTGCCTTCGTCCACGTTCTTACTGCTGTCGGGGTTCCTTCATCCTCTGAGCGAGTGGTGCGCGTCCTCGTTCTGGGCCCTTTCCCTTGCCGTAAAAACGCGGGCCGCGGTCGTCCGGAGGGTGTTTTGCATGTTCGGATCGGGATTTTTCTTGCGGAACCGCAAACTTCCCATAATCCTGCCGTTTTTTAACCGTCGCCCGCGTATCTGATCTGCTGAAGAAACCGTCGTCGCTTTTCTCGATCGCACGCCTAAAGAAATGGCATTAGAAAGATAGAGACAATGTGCAGTTGCGGTATTGTAGGGCACCGCCTTTTAAAATGTACTAAATGGTCCCTGTGAACAGATCGGAAGAAAATTTGCGTGAAATGTGTGAAGCATTCATTGGAAAAAGGCTTATTTTTAATAATATATTTTTAAATGGAATTATAAAAACGTACGTTTGGTCACAATGATGAAAATCCACTGATTTTTTTTAGCACTTTTTATAATACAATTTTCTCATAATTTTTTTCCACCGAATTTATTCAAAAACTCTCTTTTTCCAAAGCTTTTACCAATTTCCTTGTGGAAGTTAAGATTCGCACAAATAAAAAAAAAAGAAATTGATCGGCAAGAAAATAAAAAATTTTGCATCTAAATATCTGCTCACTTTTCATACAAATTATGTCAACGTTTATTAAATAAATGCAGTAAAGAAAGGGTTCTCTTATTTCGATTTAATTTTCATTTCGTACGGTAATAATTTCCGCCACTTAGAAAATTAGGACAGATTCTACGTTATGCTTGCCTAAAAAAATTTTTTCTTATTTTATTTCCATCACAAACATGCATCTTTTCACTTCTAATCTACAAGTAAGCAAGTAACAGCAAGTCCTAAAAAAGATCGTTAATAAAATAAAAATTGCTATTCTTGTCAAGTTATAATAAAATTTAGAGTCTCGCATAGGCCTGCTTTTAAAGACGTTCATCGAAAAATTCTTTAAATGATAAATTAATAAACTGCAGAAAAGGATAGATAATGGGAAATCAACTAATGGCAACTTCATCCTGTAATTCGAAGCGGAAATGTGAATGGATATTATTAAAGACGTAGGAAATGAATAAAAAATATTTTTTCAGAAACTGGCCTGACAGCTTTTTTCCACCTAAAATCTTGTCTGACTTTTCTGAAAAAATAATTTAACACTGTAGGCAATAATATTGTAGAAATATAATTTTTACTTCAATTCAATGTTATTATTGCAATTATATTTTTACGTATTCACGGAAGGTGAAGTTTGCAGTTCATGTTCAGGTTTTGAAAGTTAATTTTTAAATTTGCCTCAGGCACGTAACAATTTTTGAGAGTTTTCATTCGTTGAATATTTTACGAAGAAACAAGAAGCCCTTTAGAAGAAATTGAGTAAAAATTTGAGAAGAAAGAGAAATCAATACAATTGTAATAAATTAAATGACGAAACCGAATGGAGGCTCCATGATGTCGTCAAAATTCTGTTATCCAAGTGACTCTTGACTGGATAGTTTAGAGATAAAAAAGAAAGATTTCAAATTAATTTTCCAATTTTTTAAAAAGGAATCTATTTAAACGATAAATTAAAAATTAAGTGAAAAAGAATTTTAAATTAGCTTTTGTTACAAAATGCCAACGAAATTTCTTTGAGTTTAAGAAATATTAATTTTAGTGTGAAGAAAGTACTAATTATTTATTAATTGTCGATACCGAGATCAGAACCGGAGTAAGGATGGGAAATATTCGCGCAAGCCTTACCGAATGCGTTAAAAAGTGAGGCCGCGTCATTTTTAAAACCAATCGCGAAACTGCCAAGATTATATGATGCCATATAAAAACTTGAACCATTAAGAGCACTTTAAATGATTTACAACACAAATCACTTTGAAGTGCTCTAACTAAATAGAAGAGTATTGATTTTCTCATCATGAAGCCGTAGAATGAGAACATCAAATTTATATTTGGACGTAATAATAACTTAGACAAACGGCATGAAGAATGCAAGGGAAGCTCCGAATGAGACAGAAGCTTTTGTTACCAACGGTGAAGAAGAAAATGTACGGATAAAGTAGCTCGGATTTCGCATTAAAAGGAAATTAGCAAGGAAAGCCTTTAAGCTTAAGAAAATCGCAACAGCGGAATTTTACCTTTTCCTTCCAATTTTTGACGTATGAAATTCCATTTCATGGCTTCTTTTATTAAAAATTTATAAAATTTTAAGACTGCCCGGGGGATGGAATCCCCCGTGAAATAAAGGGAAGCTGAGACCTCACTTTATTTCATGGGAGAATTTTCGGCCAGGTTTGTTAACAGTCAGAGAGCTTTCCTTGCTAGAGCTTCCTCGCTTTAATTCAAAAGTCTGATCCTTTTTTTTTTAGTCAACGTTGAAGCGAAATCCTTTAATAAATTCATAAAAAGGGGCAAAACGCATGGTGTACCTGGCTGTTTATTTCCTTTTCCACGCGGAAAACTGACAATTGTATCAATATCGCGCTTAATATTCATAAAACCAGAAAACGTGGCCTTTATTTTCCATTGGAATGGGAAAACTTATAATCTCATGGCTTCATACCGTCAGTTTTGTTATTAGTTTTGAAATGTTTCGAATATGAATTCCGTCATTTACTCCCGCGAATAACCTGATTTTTACCTATAATATTATTTAATTCATTTCGCTGTATATGAGTTCATAAAATATTTAAATCACTTATTTGTCCATTAATAAGGATTGTTCCTCGCACGTTGTATTTTTATAAAGTTTTCATAAAATTTTACGCTTCGGATTGTGGCAGGCTCCGATTATCGTTTTTAATCATTCATGCCTTGAGGACAGCCCGGGTTTTAGATACCATAATTTACAATAATACATCAAGACATATCGTAATATTATCCGCACTTCCATAATATTATCCTGTTTCATGTGTCGTTTACTTAAATCGGCGTCTCCCCCATTAGAAGCTTATTGCCTGCAATGGGGAAATAAATTTTGGCATTTATTGCATGGAGTCCGTCAGAAGCGACAGCAATACGAAGGTCTCACAGAGATTTTTCAGATATGAAATGGCACAAATCCCGTTGTAGTAAAAAAATTTTCTACCGCACGTTTAAAAATAATGAAAGCAATTTGTTTCTTTTGTTTATTTTATAGAGATTTCGATAAGCAAAATACATCCGAAATCTGATATTTTAAATCTTATTTATCAGTCCATTTAACTATTTATAGTCAAACTTTTTATCAACGTGAAGACATTAAATCTACTGTCAATAAAGATTCTACGACCTCCTGGTTTTCAAGCCTTAATACAGCGCAATGTTAAACTATTGATAATTTCTACATTTTAGTGCATATATTGTCTGATTTTTAATTTTCATAGATTTTTAAATGCATTTGTAGTTGTAAAAATCATTTTAACTACAGCCGATTAAAAAAACGCATTTATAAATGTTTTTCAAATTGCAGATTCAAATATTTTGTGACACTAAATTTAAAATAATGTAGGGAAAATCTGAACTGAAATTTTTGAATGATAACGGAAACTCTTCATGCACTCATATCCATAAAAAAAAAGAAAAAAAAATAGTTCGAACCAAAATTATATAAAAACACAGCCATTTATAACGTAAAAATAATTCAAAAAAATTTTTAATTTTAAATAAATTCTTTGACGATTTTGTGCGTTTTCTATTCTCGTGTAATTTATCTGAGGTTTGAAATATTTTTGGGCCGCAGAAATTGGCCAAAATTTAAGTGATATTTTTTAAATAGATGAACACACTTGGCAGCTAGCAAACAAAAATTGCTTTCATTCAATTTTTTTTGTCTGGTCTTCGATTTCAAAATAGTTACCAAAATTTGGGTTAGGAAAGAAGTGTAAAATTTCATGTTACGAAAAAAACCTTTATGCTTACATGCAGTTTGAAAAATCTAAGCTGCTTTTAAATGTATTCCAAATTCATATGAATATATGTGTTCAGGTATAAGCATGTAGTAACATAATTATATATACATTTGTTTTATTTACTGAAGATAACGTGTAAGAATCGAAAGTTTTTGATTCATTGAATGTTTTACGTTCTCTCTGCATTATGCAATTTCTATACAATTTCTGTCCAAATAATTTTGGATTTTTAGAAATAATTCATATGCAATGATTGAAATATCAAGTTTAATAAGAATCTCGCGAAAAATACGATGGTTATAAATAATAATATATATAAATTAAAGACAAGAAATTTGAAAAAGGAATGTGAAGAAAACAATTGATGGCATAAGAGGATGTACTTCTCGACAGATATTCATATTTTTGAAATCATAATCGACTTGAATTTATAATTAAGATCGAATATCTTGGATTCATTTTTAAAAAAGGAAAGTTTAATTAATTTTAAACTTTATAATACAGGAAAAAATTATTAAAGGTTCTACAACTTTTGCTGAAACATTTCATTCATATCTTAAAGTATATGATGATCATTATTTCCTGGCTGAATATTCAAATAATCAGAGAATAATAATTTAATTCATGCTGTGCTTTCATGTATTACTAAAGTATGGACTTAATCGATAATTTCAGCTTTCTTTGTTATGAACAGCTTCTATAAAAAAAAAAACAAAGTAAATGAAAAATTGGGTTAAATTTGAAAGATAAAAATGGATGTAATTTTTCATTTTTATTTAAAAAAGGTTTATTTTAATGTTATGGACGAAATTCTTTTCTTACATTTTAAAAATTTTTAAAAATTCTGCGATAAAAAAAGGAAGAGTTCCATAATTAGATCAAGAGTGATTTTGCTTCACGAAAATCAGAAGAAATTACGGGACAAGTTAGATTTTTAGTAGCAGGCGGTTTTCACAATAATTCTATTAATAAATTTGAAACATTTGAATTTTTAAAGTAAAATTTAAACATACGCATCAACGTTAATGTGGTTTAACACTTTTTCATTTTTCGCAAACAGATTTATAATTAGTTAAACGGGAGAAAACCGAATTGCATCCATCATTTAACATTTTATTGAAGAATTACACTATTATTTTAATAGGAATATTACTGTTTATTTTGAAGTTTTGCCGGCCTTGGACTGTAAATTATCAATAAGCAAGTATCTGCAAACCTTTTCTCTTTCCATATTGAAATGTATGTTCAGCGCGAAAATAAATCAGACAAATATTGCTAATGATTTGATGTAAATTAGTTCATCAAAAACGAACACTTTGTGCTTCTTATGGCACAAGTAAATTACACGCACACCACACACATTTTTCTAATAAATATTTTTCTTTTGTTGGCTTCTTGCTTATTTTCGGTTTTATGTTGAAAAGTGCCAAATATTTTCACTATTAATATCAACTTTTTTAGTGTCAGTCTTTATCACGAATGTCAACTAAGAATACATTCCAAGCACTAGAAAGAAACCAATGTATGATATAAACTTAATATCAATAGATTATAGAATAAGGTTTTGGGAAGTTCAATTTTACGCGTACCGTAATTATTTCTCATATCAATATATATTTATATTTAAATTTATTCTGTGATATTTTTTGCATATTTTATCGATTGTATCAACAGATTTAGAATTGTGAAAAGGAAGTTTCAACCATTAAATAAGTGATACATTGTTCAGAATGCCGACATGAAAATTTTGATGAGCACGCTGTTTTACTTTATTTCATGTCCCATCAGTATAGTATTTATGATGAACAAAATCATTTTTTAACTTAAGAAAATCTTTCCCGATTAGCTCAAAATTTCGCACATGGCGAGCTTTCGCTATGTATTGTCGATCTCGGATTGCATTATTTGCAATCCAGGCTTTGAAGAGTAAATTACTAAAATGTTCTTCGATTTTCATATCGTGCACGAAAAAAAATGAGAATTAAGCTGGACATTGCTTTTCTAGCTTTTCCTTCTGAATAACCAACAATAACAACTAAAACTTTTCTTGCCGATGGAATTATTACTATTTATTTCATATACCGTATGAGAATATTTTCAAAAATCACTAATTTTACGATTTTACATGCATATATATATATTATGGGTCTCCATAAAATTATACCCAAAGAAAAATTTCTAAATTATTCTTCACTTAAAATTGCTTTTCATTTTTAGCCAAATTTACGGTATATAAAAGAATTATACTTCTAATTCCTACAGATAACAGAGAACTAATACGAATCTGAAATTGAAGATTTCAGGATAATTATTCTACGTAACATCGACATTGGATCGTACTTTTATTGTTGTATGTGAATTTTACTCATTTCTGCTTTTATTGTCATTTAATAGAAAAATCGATCTTAACGGCTTTTAGCATGTAAAATCTTACAGGGTTTTCAAGGTCTCTATTTTTTCTTTTCCTTAGTTTGCGTTTTTTATATGAATATATAACTGAAAAATAAAAAATTTGAAGAACATTTTTGAAGGTAGCAGTTTTTAGAGAAGGTTTTATGCACATGAAGAGACTTCATAATTTCTGTCTATTCTTTTAAAACAAATACAAGGATAAACATTTATTAAGTTAATAATGCTAAGAATGTATAATTATATCTATTTATTTTTTTAATTTGTAAATTATTTTAGTTTCCTTGTTTAAAATAAAACTGAAAATCGGAAATTTTTGGATTTATTTTCATCTATAGATAAAATATTTTAATTATACATCTTCTTGATAGTTCTCCGATGATGAATAGTAATGAATTAGACGATATTTTTGGTTTATTATTTAAAAAAGCCAAAATGTTTATACTTAGGTTTATTGCTTTTAACCTTTTCCTGATTAAAACTGACTATTAGAATTCAAATTTCTAATTCAACTGTTCGAAATTTATAATTAGAAATAGTTAAAAGAATTTTGCGATAAATTTGAAAAAGAAGAGAATTCAAGTTAATGAATGAAACATATGATACTGGTTTAAATTTTATACATAATTCTCTCAATCACTTGTTTACAAACTGAAGTCTATTTTAAGATTTGAAATTAGGGGTTGAAAATAAATGTGTTAAACGATATTCATATTTATCGTTTACAATTTATTATATATATTTAAATATACTTGATTTTTGGAAATGATCTTATGACGATTTATATTTTTTGGCTTAGTCCTAGCTATATAAAAAAGAGTAATGTATGAAAAATTATATTTATTTTTATACATGCATTAATAATATAAAAAAGTACATTCGTTTTTAAATCATTCACCAGGTTAATATTTTCATTATTACATCAGATTAGATGAATGCAACGATTTTATAAGATATATGAACATAATGTGAGAGGATTAAATTGCATGTACTCTTCATTTTCTTGTATTAATGTTCAGTAATAATTCATAATATTTTTAGCCATTTTTTTAACTGCAAATTTTTTTCTCAATGAAAATGAGTTTTCGTTTTCAGGAAAGGAAAAAAAATCGGAAAATGAATTCAGAGCTGTGGCGCCGCATCGATTTATGAATTCCATGGAAAATATTTTCCATGAACTTGGAATAGTAAACCGGAAAATTCTGATTTATGCCGAGTTCATGATTTGGTATTGAATCTTTTATCGATTCTCAAACAACCTTACTTTATAATGAAAATCAATGTTTGAGATAAAATAACATTTTTTTCCTGTCTTTAAATACTAAGGAAAATGATAAATGTAAAAGATTTGATTGAAATATTTGAACTTTGAAAATTTTAGTCAATTTCAAGCTCTCAGTGTATGCTTTTTCATTGTAAAAGACTTTGAACTGTAAAAATGTACATGGATGTTTAAAACCGCTGGCAGTTACCAAATCAAAATTTCAAATTTGCAAGAATTTTGAAGTTCTTTTACGCATTGCACAATAAAAACGTTTATTTAAATAATGTTTAAATTGAGTTAAATTTTTTAGAAATTTTAAATTATTTCAGGAGGTGTAAATAAAAAACCATAATTGCACGGAAGAAATGCATTTTATATTTTTTTTTTAAAAGCAAAATGAATGTTATGTAAGGAAAGTATAAGGAAATTCAAAAATCTTTCATCTCTTAATTTTACGATTTGCAATTTTTTCACAGTGATTTTAAATTTTATAGATTATTCGATTATTGCATTATTATAATCACTTAAATAAATAAAAATATTTTTTTTATTTGTTTTTTTGTGTCATATAATGTCTACAACCATATATTCTGATATTATAAACAAAGTGAAATTTCATAATGCCGGGGGACAATGTTCTCACTTTAATTTTTTATGAAAGATTTTAATTTAGTTTTAATTAATTTTGATAAAAATAAATCTCTTAAGTTGGATTACAACGCCTGATTTGCATTCTAATTCATTTGGATTTAAATGGAATTTGTATTAAATTTAAAATTTTATATATAAATATGAATTTTTACAACAAAGTCTTGATTTCGTTTCATATTTTTAATTCATAGTTCTTTTTCATTCCTGAATGATGTTTCCTTAGTTCTTATTTTAACTTTCACAGAACATATATTTTTTATTTAGACATTTTAAATTTCATGTTCGAAATTTTGTCCTAGCGTGCAATACCTTAATGATGCATAATTAAAGTTATATACGTATGAACTAGTGGCTTAAAGACGATTTCGTAATTTTTTTCCATGTCAGAACAATGTTATAAAAATAATTACCTTTTAACATGTCATTATTTCTCGCTTTACGTAGCTAAAATACAATCATAATGATGATCATTATAAAAAAATAAAAGAGTATACTCTAATTTAAATGTGTGTCATAATTTCCATTTCCAAAAAAGTTATTTTTTTTATCTTATCGTTATTTAATATATTTTCACATTTAATTTTTTTCTGGAATAAATTGTAATTCTGACGGAAATAGTCACAAGTGTTCCATCAAAAATCCAAATTTACAAAAGTCGTTTTTCAAACACAATTTGCAGAAACGAGTAAGACTCCTGAGATATTAGGTATATTTATTGCAAAACTGCTTGTATTCGATGCAGCTCTATCATGGATGTTTTTCTGACTTTAATAATGACATGAAGATGTTACGTTAGAAATTTCAACAATCAGTCCAGTAAGTAAAGTTATTAAAGTTATTGTTTAAAGTCCTAACTTTTTCATTTAATTTTGTCGAACTCCACCTCACAATTATTTCATTAAGGCATTAACTCTGATCCATCCTTATAAGTTTTAAAATTTTAAAACAATGTCATGAAAATTTAATTATAAATTGGTAAATATTATTGATAATTTTATTACGAACGATAAATAAGAGCTAATAATTTTTTCTTTTATAATTTATATGAAAAAAAAGGCCCTATTGATAAGATCACTGTAAAGCCCAATAGACAACTGATCCAATCTTATTATATTTATATTAAGGAAACTATGCATGATGAATTTTTTTTGCAGAGAATTGCAAATTTTTCATTTGATGTGGGTTTCAGTTCTATTATTGGGAAAAACCATTAAAAAAGTCAATATTTGACGTAATGTGTGGAAGACGAAGCATAAAAGAAAGATTATTTGGCTGTTAAATTCTTCTTAAAGAAATATTAAATTTTATAAAATATGTTTTTCCTTTTCTAATTCAGTTGTCAGCACTTTGGAGTAGATCCCAAAACGGACTCATGTAGAGTAAGAATTACACTGAATTCCGCGAGAAAAAAATAAAATAAATCACGATTGCTTTCTTAAGAAATAATTTACAAAAATATGAGCTACCTAGAGATACTTTCCTCTGCAAACATGCAGTTGAATTTTAATCTTTTTCCTTCTTCGCTGTAAAATTTAGAAAGATGTAGAAAGCCATTTTTAGGAACGCATTTGTGCCTTGTATATTTGCCAATAAGGTTGTTTTTAAATATATTTTCTCTTGCCTTGGGTTTGCGGTTCATAAAATGGAGAAACATTCGCCAAATCAGTAGTATTGTTCACATACTTTTTACCAAACTTCAAGGAGCTAAAAAAATAATTATTTTTTAGTTTACTAGATAGTTGCACACCTTTGTGTAATCCACTTCTTTTTTTAATATGTGAAAACGTCATAATATTGCAACGTTTTAATTATAACTCGCCAGACTTCTATACATCGAAGTATCACGAAATCATAGTTTGCTGTAATTATTATCAAACTTTTATTGTAACAGCAGATAAAATTATCTCGAAGGCTAACACTTGCATTGTTTTTTTTTCGGATATTATACTTTTTTGAACAGTTAAATGAAATTATTTAGCATAAAGTATAGTTTACTGTGACTGTAAAAGATTGATGTTTGACTTAACAAAGATCGATCTAGAAATAAAATGTAAAATATCACATTGTGAAAGAATAATTTTTTTTATTAAGAATTATCAGTTTGTATTTCGCTATATAAAATGCCATGATCCATTAAATTATTTTACTGAAAATACCGTAATGGATTAATAATTTGTTTTTAAAATATTTTGTCATCTCCAAAAATAAGTTAGGATTCACATTTGGATGAAGGAAAACCAATTTTTTATTTCGGCGAGGTCATAAACAAGTGGAAGACATGTAGTCACAGAAATAGTCACTACCAGTAAATGTATTCGTGAATTTCTCAAAAAGACCCTGACCTTAAATATTTTATTTTTTATAAAAAGATTAGAAAAAGATTTTTCTAGCTTGTATAGCAAATTACTGTTTTTTCTTTATTTTACGTTCACACCGTCTACTTAAAAAAAAATTGAAAAGAAATATTGGAATTCGTCTCCCATTTTTAATGTAAAAAGCAAACCTCTTTTATGAATCGCATCAGTGTATCATAGCAGAGGCGTTTCCTTTTATATTAAATTGATTTTTTCTATTTAAATATTATAATATATTTAATAATAGGGTTTATTGAATCAGTCAATTTATATGAGCTTTCTGAACAGTTGCAGATCATCCATTGGGATCAATGCATTACAGTCATGAAGCCATTAATCATTTTGATTCTATACGAAAAAATTTATTAAATTTTCAACAGTATTTTTCATTTACTTAATATAATAGGAAGGAACATTTTCAGTTCTTTTTTTTAACAAAAATGTGTTGAGAAAAATAATGTAACTTCTCTGAGTTTCATTAATCATTATCAAAGTTTCTTCAGAACTCAAAAAATTGATGTAAGGAGAAACATAATGTGGATTTATTTCACTTATAAATGCGATTTCCTATTCGGTCAATTGATTTCATCATAGATATTTGAATGCGAATGAAATTAATTATATTTTTTAAAAATTTACGGATTATGAAGGCCGAAAAATTGAACATTGGCAAAACCAACAAGCTGTTTCAACTAATTCCTGGGTTGTGATTGTGCCAAATGGGATTTTAAAATATTTATTAATAAGAGGCGTGTTCTGTCCTGTTTTTCGGCAATTTTTTAGCCTGAAATACCATTGAGTGAAAGAAAAATGCTTGGTCTTCATATTTTAAATTTTCTTTTAAAAATAATTTTATTTTCCTGCAAAATTCATTTAAATAGCAATGGTCTCACGGATTCAGATTTCATCTGAGTCAAATTTTCATTCCGTCTTCGTCGATAATTTGCGAAATTTATTTATATTTGTGGGTTTATTGACTCATCACTGAATTTATTTCTTGTTTTCATTACAAGATAACGCTCAAATCTCAAATTCCACATTTTTTTCATTGGAGATTAAGATATTCTGCGGTGCTCTTTAGAATTTGTGCGTGAATAAAATAAATTATAAAAAAGACGTAAAATTAGATTTTATTATTTTATAAAATTCGTATGCGATTTGAAATCTTTCGGTGGAAATTCTGAAAGTTTGATTTGATTTACGCATTTGATATTTAACTTTCATAGCTCATTCTGAACTTCAGATAGTCGAATATCATTACAAAATAATTTTTTTGTGATGCATCAAACGTCTCTGTGAGTAAAAAAAATATTGTACAGATATTTCTAAATGGGAAAAAAAATTCCTATTTCTGCTTGAACTCATTTATATTGCTACAGGAAAACTGATTTTTATTCGATAAAATCACGAAGTTTTATTTTAAAAATAGAGAAGAAATAAATGCGATACTTGCTTTACTTATATATTTTAGCCTTGGAAATAATCACCGCCGAGAAACATTTTACCGGTTGTAATCGCTTAAACAAAAAAAATAAAAAGAAAATTAATTTACTCATAAAATTGCAGTATATCCAGCAATTGCAAATAATAGAATACAAAAATGTTCTTGCGGGAAAGATAATCGGAATATCAACATGACACATTCACAGTAAAGCAGAAAAATCGATGCTATTTATTTTCCTTTTCTCCTTTACAACGAAGACCATGATGTCTCCATCACACTGTGTCCCGCGGCGACTACAACTGATCGAACTTTCGAATTTAACAAGATATTACTTCAAACTAGTGCTCATGAAACAAAGGCTTAATGAATGAATGCACATTTTGGTTTTTAAATTTTTTTTTTTGTAGGAAATGAGATTTTTAAAGAAATTCGTGAAACCAATATTTGAGACTCTTTTTCCTTTAAAGGAATTTCATTAGAGATAAAAGTTAGCAAGAAAACCGCAAGTATCAAAAGGAATAAAAAATTTGATAATGAATAATAAAATAACGATCCACAGATCTCATTCTCGAGTTACTCCTTTGAGAGGTCATTTCCTAAACTAAGAACATAATCTGATAATTTCCTTTTATTAAATTTCAGATATTTATTTATACATTTTCACAGAAATTTGACAAATTGTCAAATGATGCTTAAATTTTGCGGCTGCGAATATTATTTGGCTTTACGCCGAACTAAATTTGTATTTCGCTTTAAATTTCAATGGCT
The DNA here is from genome assembly GCA_028565995.1 of Ricinus marginatus. Taxonomy (NCBI): domain Eukaryota; kingdom Metazoa; phylum Arthropoda; class Insecta; order Psocodea; family Ricinidae; genus Ricinus; species Ricinus marginatus. The sequence continues at coordinate 137,015 of JAOWBB010010897.1, forward strand.
TATTAACGATTTGAAATTAATGCATTGCAAAAACGTATAAAATACTATTTGCAAATTTTAAATACTTTAAACATAAATTTAGAACTGAATATTTTCCTAAATTGATGGCGACAGAATCAAATTAAGAAAATTTCATAAATTTTAAATTTTCAACTTCAGAATTTTTTTCTTGTATTTTATTAAGTTTTTTATATTATAATGTTGTGCAAGTAACGTGGAAATTCAAATCCATGAATTTTTGTACAAATTAAATTTAAATTTTTATTTTAAAAAATTTCTTATAAGAGTAGATTTTACAAAAACTCATTACCTAATTAGTAATATTAATAATTACTACTAATTTCACAAATTCATTTCGATGTAATAAACTTTCATATTTTTTGAACTTGGCACTGATCTCCTGAAAACAAATCAAACTTTTAATGCTGTGAATACTGTAAGATAGAATCACATTTGAAAAATTTTAAGCTTAAATTTCAGTGGAAAAATACAAAAGCAGGAAATTTTAAAATTATAAAACTTCATCTAAAGATTTTTTTTTGTCATTTTATATTCCAAATAATGTGGCTCTAAAATTGAAACAATCCCTGGGTTTACCTGAAATTATTTATTCAGTTTTATGCTTTTATTTTTTGATAAAGCTAATTATTTTCGGTTGAAATATGTTAGATTCAAGTTTTGAATAATCTTTTTTCAACTGATCGCTTTTATGAAATATATTTTTAATTGGATAGCATAGTTTAAAAAATTTTAATAAGGAAAGGTTTTGTTTGAACAAAATTTGTATAATTATGTGGCACATAAAGGTATTGGAAAATACAAAAGGAAATTTTAACTACTGAGTTTAAAATTTGCAAAATATAAAAAAATTTGGCCAAGGTTCTTAAATCTAATCACTTTATACTTTATTTATTTAAGCTAAATTATACAAGTGTACAAAATTTTGAAAAATATAAAATTATTAAATTGGTTAATTAATAAAAATGTATTATAGTCGTGAAAAGCAACTACATACCTCGAGCAAATTTTTGTGATATTTAAGATTCGGTGATAAATTATAATTATTTTCCATGTATATATATAGATAATATTTAAAATCCTCATTTATATATAATAGATGAAAATATATTTAAATAAAAAAACATACATAAATAGTTTCTGATTGTTTAGTTTTTATAGTATTTCATAAATGTAAGTTAAGTCCAAGGTGTATATGTAAATATAAGTTAATTAAGTATAAATGTAAATACAAATTAAAAGTAAACTTTAGAATTATCTAATATTACATTTTAAGTATTTTTACTCAAATTCTGATTAAATTCGCTTATTTTTACATACAAACAATTTGGATGAATGAATTGCAAATGAAATTACTATCCAAAAAAATTTTTATCATTTATGTAACAAAATCTTAATTTTATCATTTGAAATCACTTTAATTGGGACAAAAACAAATCAAATACAGTTGCATGCCAGTCGATTTACAAATAAATTTCTCTGCTAGAAGCAGCATGTTAGATAAATTGAATGTGACAGAATTATAATTATAAATAATTATTGTTAAAAACTACTATAAGATAATTTAAGAAGTAAATGGTATAGTTTACTAAAATTATCATGAAAATAATCATGATTATTTAATTTGTAATTTAAGATTGTTTATTTTCTTTGTTTTTCTTCAATTGCACTAAATTATATTAATTATTAAAATAAATATTGCATTGTATATCCAAAATTAGTTCGGCGCTATGTAATACATCATATTTTATTTCGAAAATAACTATTGTACTTTTTAAATTATTCAGTAGTTTGTTACACCATGCTTCATTTATGAATACCATTATGTTCATAATTAATCTAAATAAATTGACTAACCAGTTCTTTTCATTAAATTACAAATCTCTCATATCCTCATTATATATATTGTAGTTTTTTTTAATGAGAATATTTCGAAATCTTCTGTTCAGATGTTTCCCTTAAGTAAGTTCAGGAATAAAAAAACATTAATGATAAATTAAAGAATTTATCTTTAATTGGATAAATATTTTGATAAAAATAATATTTAGATAAATTAATTTAAACACATTACATGTTAGAAAGTGTTGCGCATATAAAATCTTTAGTTTTTTACCAAGCTGGATATATCTGACACAACGTTAAAGACAGTTGATACTAACATTAGTGATTCATTTATAAAAAAGTAATTTTTATTTGTAATATTTTTTTCAAACTTGAAGTTAGAAGAAAATCAATAAATAATTTTCTTTATAAATTTTGTCTCTAAAGCTTTTTGAAAATGGTAAACGTTTTTGAATAAAACTCCTAATTTGTGCTACAAAAAAATTATTTCTCACCGTTCCCGATAAATGGTGCTAAAAAGATTATTTCGAATAGAATTTTGAGAAAAATATATCACTAGATGTTACGTTTTCGAGTTAAATTTAATATGAGCTACAAAAATAAAAATTTTTTCTCGAAAAACATACTAAGGAAAAAAATTTTTTATTTCAGTTTAAGGCTTGTTATTACAGATAGAATTTCAAAAAATAAAGGATCAGAGAGAAATTAATTTTTCACCATAACTGTGTTAATATTAAGCAAGTTTCAGTGATTATTAAAAAAAAGCACAACGATTTCTCTATTCTTTTCAATGTTGGGCCACAAAACAATGGCAAATTTTTCGGTAGTCCGCGAGGAAAAAAAGGTTTTAGGCATTTTGCATATGCTTTACCTAGCAAATGATTTAGGTGTAAAAGTCAAATTTTCAAAAGAAATTTTACAAACTTATTCCGAAATTGAAACACTTTTCCACTCCTCTTTGCAATTGCGGTAAAATTTTTTACTTTTCGATGAGGAGATTGAAGTCGGGATTTGTGAATGAAATGAGAAAAGCTGTGATTGATACATTGAAATGTCTTTTGTGTAAATTAATAAGATGTGACACAACCGAGTAAGCAAAACATGAGAAGAATTATCTCATGGTTTTGAAATAAAAGTCCCGATGAAAATGACAATTTGAAAAACGATAAACATATATTTAAATTCTAAGGTACGAGAATTATAAGTAGTACTTTAAAACAGTAAAATTATGAGTTTCAAATGCTTAATTTTAAATTAGCAACGATTTAATATGTTATATTTTTCTTCTCTCTTCAACATTATGTAGTGTAAGAGACATTTATCACTTCTGCTAAATTAAATAATCCTTCCGAATTAAAGCATTTTATTCATTTTTAATTAATTTTTCCTGTTACGTGAACAAAATTCATTTATAAATTAGTTATATTAAGCAAAACTTATACATGATTATGATAAGATAACATTTTTGTACTTTTTATGCACATATATTTGAATTACATTTTCCGAGTTTACCTTGTTTTTTATGTTTAATATAAATAAGAAAATTAAGTAAAATTAAAGAAAGTTTAATATAATATTATTTTCAAATGTTATTAATTGTATAAATTTTTTTAAAAAATATTTAGCAAAATTTGAAAATTCATTTTTTATAATGAAATTATTGAATGTTGCAATGAATATATCAGATATCCTTTCAACACTCATGATATCCGTCACCATTTTTAAATTACTGGAATTCTTAAATAAAATTAGAGTAATTTTTAAGGAAAAATTACATATAAAAGTAAAATGTTACAAACATTTTTTCATTTTTCAAAAGCTTTTTACAATTAATTCATCAATAAAAGGTTAATAGTTAATTCTGAAATGTTTTATTTTCAGATATTTGTCGTCAGAATTGTGGAAGAATTAATTCTGTTCTGAAAATATTTTTTAGAGAAAAGAAGGTAAGTAACCTTCTTAATGTGAGTTAGCTATAAACTATAGTAACTATTTCATTTGCAGAAAGCGATTATCGCAATTACTCATTGTCCGCTAGCATAGTGAAAATTTTAAGAAAAATAGATTTAATAACTGTTTAAAATAACGAATTCATAAAAATAATTTTATAAAATTTTATTGAGATACAATATAGATACGAATAAAATTCAAACTTCCATAAACATTGTCGACAAAATGTTTCTGACATAATTACTTCATAGCTACCGTATAAGTGGCATAATTTATAATAAATAAATATTAAAAGATTGCCTTGTGTATTACATTGTAGGTCTTACTTATTATGATTAGTATTCAAATCATAATGAATAAAAATTCGTGATTATGATTTCAAAGTATTATAAACTTAATTTTAACATAAAATATATTTTCAGTTTTTATTGAAGTAACTTTTTTTGAATAATTTTTTACATTTTTAATTTTCACATTTACGTGCTTTTTTATTGCATCAAATTTATTTTTACAATATTATATACTTTTCTTATAATTATAGCATGTAATTTTAAAAAAATAAAGGTAAATTTACAACTAAGACAATATTAGCAGCGATACCATTTAGCACGTTTATGAAAACAAAATTCAAAATATTTTTGCATAATTGATATCCAATATGTAGAAAAAAATTCTCTTTCTATTATTACTTTTTTATATTCTTTTAGTCATTTTATTATAAAGTAATCATACTTTTCTTCTGACTTCAACACGTTTGCTTTATGCAGAAAAATTATAGATAAAAAAGGGAGCTAAAACAGCTTCAAAACGAACAATAATTTTTCTTTTCCGGAATAATTTTTCCCACAGTTATAGATTATGAAGTTACTGAATGTTTAGTATGAATGATCAAAACTGAAACTAAATCTAAATTAGTCATTTAGGTTCGATAAAAGTTAAGAAGTTAAAAATTTCGTATAAATCTTGTATATAGATAAAGACTTGACTAAGTCAGAATAATTGACTTTTTTCGAGGGTAAACCTTATGCAGATATCAAAAGATTAAATCAATATTTCATCGTGAACTAATTTCTTTTTCGAGAAAGCTTATTCTTATATGAAGCATGAGGCTTCAATATTTAAATATCCATTTTGTAGAAAACAGATAAATTTGAGGCCTTCAAACGGGTTGTATTCTACTGCATTACATTTATTGTATAATTTCCTTTTGTAACAAATGAAAATGCATTGTTTGTAACATTAGAGTGATATTATTTTCATAGAGATATAATCTTAATTGTATTCAACAAATCATTCACTGATATCTTTTAATTCTTTTCGCATATACATATAAATATAATAATATTTAGTATATATTCCTAATGTCCTACCTGTTAATAAATTTTCAAACACGAAAGAGTTTCGTTCGTGCTTGAAGGTTGAATTATATTTTATTCTAAAACTAGTAAAAAAAATCGTCAATTTTAAAAAATTCAAAGAAATATAATATTCAAAATAGAATTTTAATTGTTGTTATTGCAATTGTTCATTTATTTTAATTTCAGTTTTTACTTATAACTAATTATTTAAAATTTAATTTATTTATATATTTACTCACTCATGTGCACAATTTACTTATATCAATATGTTTTATCTGCAAAAAAATTATTGAAACATGACTTTCTTATCCTCAGAATTAAACATTTTAAAAAGCAATTCATTATAGCCATATTCATAAAACAGATTTTATATCAAAATCTTTTCTTTTATCAAGTTCATTATAAGTTGACAGATGCGCTATATTTAAATTATAATAATCTCATTAAGCCATAATTATTAAATTGTCTGAAAATAATTTTATATAAATATTTAAATTGAATTTTAAATAGCAATGCTGATGTGTCCCAGTATTTACGTCTTCTGTAAAATTTTAATTTTCAAATAAAAATAATTCACTTTGTAGGCTATCTTTAAAAACATGGTTTTGCCGTCTCCGCTTTAAGATTTAGGTGAAATTATATATTGATTTACCGAATGAACATGAAAACTGTGTCGCAAATCTGACAAAAAAAATTGTGTCATCTTTATATAAGAAAGAAGGAAAGAAAAACTGGATTAAGAGCAAACGTTCCAGTGCACGATTTGGATGTGTCAGCAGACCATAACGTGGAAGTGGATAAAACAAATCCATAAATATTATGAAGGGAGTTTCCACGACTTCGCTCTTTTGGATCGAACTCCTTTCGAGAATTTTCGACTTATTTCGTACATCTACGCTTGTCTCAACTACTACCGAATACGGCAGAATTTTCAGATCATATTCAAAATTGTCCTGTTTAGTTGTCAGATATTTATTCGAAAGCTTAACAACAATAACAATAATAATAATAAACTTCAAAACATGGTTATCAAAGCTTTGCCATTTCCTTTTTTAAACCTAATAATTTTTCAATCCGTATCTAAAAAATAAAATTAGTTTGATAAAAATGCTTTCATTATAGATAAATTATACATGAAAACATAATATGATCGGAATAATTATTTTACATTAAAAGAAAATCTAGATCTTTTTTAGACTGTATTAGGAAATATTTGGTTATATGAAAATATTATTTAGTTTTTACCCAGAAGAAAAATTTTCCATTTTTAGCTTTAATTCAAATATTAAAAATTACATTTTTATTAATCATTAATATCTTCCTAACTTTTTTCCAGTTAGTACATAATTGAGTAAGAAATTAATCTTAAGAGTTGTATTGCATCCATATATTTGTCACTTTTAGAGCAGTGGTGTGTTTTCCGACAAATTTTTAAGTATATATTCAAATCAGTAATCATAACAAAAATTTGTCTTTAATTTACATTCAATACACGTTATTATTTAATAGTAGAGACTGTTGTCCTGGTCAAAAATAAGCTTTTCCATGGAAATTTCAGGTTAATTTCTGGCAGATAAATTAATTTTCGATATTAACTTCATACATTAAATTGATGACATAAAATATATCAGAAAATTGATATATTGTAATACATAAAAGAGTGGTTTATAGTTAATTAAAATAGTTTTTTAAAATTTTATTTCTGCAATTATTATATTAATATGTATACTTTGCCTTTTTTGAACTTTATTTATATGCAACATTAAGAATAGTGATAATTTAAAACATTTTGCTTGAACGTTTACAATAAAAATATTTCTTCATTTTGGAATATATATTCATTCATAGTGAAAAGTGGTACAACTGATAATGATTAAAATTTTAATTTTTGCGGTTGCTATTTTAAAATTGTATATAAGTTATTAGAAACTTTCTTTAATTTCCTATGAATTCTTTTTCAATGCGTTTACACTTTTAATTCCTTAATTAACTAATCTTTAATTATTTCGTTCAATAAAGGAGCAATTTTTAAGAATTTTTTTTAAGAAAATAAAAATTTTATTTAGTTATTATTTATTTTTTATTTAATGATTATTACTTTTAGTTTCAATTAGTTTACATATGTTTAACTAGTATATATATATGAAAGTCATAGGACTCATTTTCTAATTAACTAAAAACTTGATACTAAGGAATTTAAATTCATGCATTTCCTTCTTGTTTTCTCATTTGATGTTCGAAAATTCACAAATAATGTATTATTTAGGCTACGCATAGTTGCTTAGATAATGCAAAAGGCACTTATTAAAACATAAAAAGAATTCAAATGTAATAAGTATATCGCAAAGAATAAACTTAAGAAAATTCATACACTTTATGGGCTATTTGCAACTCTTAAGCACAAGGTATTGAAAGAATGTCTTACGAAATACTGTTATGGACTTTTCCTGAAGAAAGCGCTGCTTTATTCCTGTTGCTCTAAGTCCTCTGGAATTCCTCCTGGTCTCCTGTTGACCGGCGTGGATTTTCAGTTCCGTGTCGACCGCACCAAACGCCGTTTTCAACTGTGGAAATCACTTTTAACTCCCCGTAATAATTCGAGTCTCTTTTAAAAAAATGGCAAAATTTTCGTTTTATATAGGAAAACAATAAGTGTTTGGAGAAAACGAGCCCGTTTCTATAAAAATATATGAATATCAGCTAAAATGACTCTTTAGAGAAGGTAAAAAATTTTCTTTTCACTACACATATATATCTCATTTTAATCAAACTTGCAAACAATGCTCATAAAATAAAAGAATTAATACGGCACAAAACGTTAAAAATGTATGAATTTCAAATTTTTCGAAACAGTTTCTAAAATATCTATATGATAAAATAATAATCAATTTTTATTTAATTATATCTATCATTTTTATGACTATTCCTACCTACCATTAAATGAATTTTATACAAAGTACAAGTTTATAAAATATATATTATGAATAATATAAGAAAAAAGATATTACCAAATGATATTACGATTATAAAATTATATTTTTTCGGAAATTAAATTATCATTTTTGCTTAAAAACATTCTTTGAACTACAAATGCTTTTACTACAATACTAACCAATATTTAGAATTTTTTGATTATCATGATATCAAAAAATGAATTTTTTTGATTTTTTGCAAATTTTTACTAAAGAATATAAGGTAAAGTATATAAAAAAACTGTTCTTTAATTTTGTGTCGTAGTATTTGAAATAATTTTTTTAAAATGAAATTCATACTAGTTTTATTACAGAATACCTCAAAATATTAATAAATTTCGGGAAATTTTTAGTTTAGGATTAATATCTTTTTCAAATATTATTTTTGTAGTTCTTTTAATTTTTTTAATTTTAATATCTTATCTGAAGGAAAATGAATGTGAAATGAAAAAAATTTTCAGTTTTGATATATATAAAATTTTAGCTTCTTGACATAATAGCCTTCATTATATTCAATGTTTATTTTCAAATGCATTTAGTATGTACCACACTAATAGATTTTGATGTAGATATTTTCAGCGACATATTTTCAGTTCATGATAATATTCAGTTTATATATAATAATTGTCTCTCTTTCTGTGATTCATATCACGTTCATTTTATTTACTTCTCTTCTGTAAAGATTCTAAAAGGAAAACCACACGCAATGGTTTTTTTCATCGCCTTTAAAATTTTTCGTGTTTCTTGTCCATTCAACTTATCTAACAAATTTAATTTTATTTTTTGCCCCAATAGTTCGAAACTCGATGGGGCGTATATTTCTACTGCAGCATTCATTCCGAATACTACAATAAAATTAACCCAATCTTTTAGGTCCATGCATATCATGTTGCAACATTAACAAGTGATTATTTGAAGCGATTTGATTTGTTCATTTGGGATTTATTTTCGGATTTTTTATTATTTTGTCGCGTCTCCAGATTCTATATAGAATGTTTTTCACTATGAGATATCTTTATTCTGACTTGGCAGTATTGTTTTTCTTTCTTAATATTAATCAATATCAGTTAGCTTTGCCTTTTCATTTTAACATTTCCGAAGCTGAAAACTTATTGAAAAAAAAAATCTTTGAAAATACTTTAAAATTGATATCCTACCCACGTTATGCAGTTCTTTTTTGATTAAAGCCTTTTCTGAAATAATTTTTGATTTTATTCAGTTTATTCCATCCTGTATTTCATAAATTCTCATTCAATAAGTTTCTATTTAAAGCTCATGAGATTGATAATTCGTGATACTGACTTAATAATTTTCCATAAAATTATAATTTTCAGCAATTAAGAACTGATAATTATTCAAATCGTACTATTAAGAGTATGTTTTACATTTTTGTTTTTCACGTTAGTATTTTTAAGAGCTGATTTTAATTTTCTGACATTTCAGTCGTACTCAATCATAACTTATTTTACATAACCGCAGGAGGAAAAATAAAAATTTTGTTACCAAGAAATGTTTTTGAACGGAAGAACTGAAGATAAGATTAAATTTATGAAAAATTCAATAGCTAATTTTATTTCTTATGCTTAATATAATTATAAAGATTTATTTCAACAATTGAAACATTTAAAGGTATTTCAAAACAAAAACTGACTTCAATATTACTATGTAACATTTTATAAGGAGTATAAATTCCTTGTTTTAGTTTTATAGATGTTTTTAATTTACTTTTAATATTTAAAAACAATGTAAAAATTTGTTTAACAATAGTAAATATTGACTGATCTGTTATATTTTTAATGATTTTAAAAACTGATTGATATTTTTTTTAACTCTGAATCAAATTTCAATGTTTTTTGTAAAAAATTTTTTTTGACTTAAAATGAGTAAATAAGACTTTAGAGAATACATTTACTTATGAATAAGTTTCTTATACACTGTTTATTACTGGAAATATTTTTGTAAAGTAAAAATAATTTAACTTTTTAAAATTTTACTAACAAAATTTTAAAATTTCAATTAGAAGACACATCACTGATATGATTTATCCATGTCAAGTTTACAAATACTTATTTGGCAACAATAAGTAATAATGAACAACTACATAATAGAAAAGTGCTTTAAAATGTATTATTAAACCGTAAAAATAATATTTCTTTATAGGAAACACTAAGTTATTAACCACGTGAAGATTTCGCATTTCATTGCTTTAGTTTTGTAAAAATTATTCTAGGTAAATGGCATAATTCTGTGACGGTTGCTTTTATTCCACTGAAACACAAAATTGAACAAGCATCTATTATTTTAAGCAGATTCTTTGGATTCATGTTAATCGACTTCAACATTTCGCAGCTGTTTCTTGATCTTATTCATACATTTATTGGAGTTTCTTGAATGAATTCATTGTTTTCTTAGGAAAGTTTGGCAAAAAACTAACTGACCATTATAGTATTTGATTATTAATTCAAAGAACCAGTCTTATGCCTTTTGAACTCTGTTTATTTATTCGGAAAATTATTTTAGAAATTCGAAAAAGATTATTTCAAAACAATATTTTCGTTTCTCATTTTGTTAAAGATTATGTTTTTTATGTAAATGATATGAGTCAAAATAATAAGAAGATTGCATTAATATTTGTTGCGAGCAAAACCACAGAATTTAGTTGGAGAATAAAAATGCTTGGAGAGATCAATTTTGAAGCTTTGTTCAAATGTTAAAACAAGAGTAATCATTTTCATAACAATTTTTAGTTAATAAAAATTATTTTATCAAACAGCTTTATGAATAAAGATTTTTATATTTGTACGGAAAATAAATCATCACTTACTTTAATTATAATAAGCGATGAAATATCAAATTTTCCCACTATCCATACTTGATTTGCAGGAAATAAAATAAAATAATTAAGGATTTATAGTGTCCACTAATTACAAATTACATTGGTAAAAAAACGTGAACGAACTATGGAAGGTACCTTGCTGGACTAAACAAAGCCTTTAGATTACAACTGAAAACACTTAATTAAAATTACATTCTCCTAGATTCTCTTAGTTGAAATAAAAAATAATTTCCGATATTTTTTTAAAAGCATTGCAAAAGGTATTAAAAAGGAATAAGTATCCAGTCCGGAGTACTTTTTAAACTTCCCAGAATGGCTCACAGAATGGCAATGGGGAAAAGAATTGATCCCTTACGTGAAATATCGTGACGATACATGCAAATTAGTATAACTGGCGACTGTTCCGAGCCAACTACGGAAGAAGTTTTTCAGCCCAAGAAACTCCTGTTTTATCGATCTGCTACTTCTAAAATGGAATCCAATTTCCTACATAAGAGCTGTATGAAGAATGTTTTTTAAAGCCCGGATAATTTATTGACAGCGAAGAAAAAGCTTGAAATATGAAATGATTTGTTGCCAATTGCAGCCAATTCGTTTGTACCAGTTTCCAGGTTTAATCTGTCGGCTTTGAATTTTTCAACTACCTCCGGTGTCGGGATAGCTGAGTTCGAAAGGGATTCGTCGGCAAAATAAAGGAGACTCCGTTTTCAGACTGGTAATTGCTTTACTTAGGATTGTATAATGTTTGCCGTGATTGTGAAATACAGCAGAATTCTGTCGTCACATGCCACAGCGTTTGTGGTCTTGCCTTCTGAGTAAAAATTTTTAGGTGAAAATAATTATAAATTTTATGCCTGCAAAGTTCAGTAAATGGAAGTGTCTTATTCAACGTTTATTAAAATTCATTATACTCTTTACATGTTTAACCGATCCGTTTTGGAAAATTGCTTTTCACCACTTGTTTAATCATCTCAAAGGGACTGACGAAGCCAACAGATTAGCAAGACCAAATAGGTTTTTACGTTTTACCTTTTGCCAGGAACAGGTCGTCCCAACTTCTGAAAGTTGCGCCAGTTCAAAATTATATAATGATCATAATAATCCCGCTTTTCTCCACTTTTCTCACTCCGCACATCAATATGCAACTCACTTTTCTGCTTTAGCTTAATGGCAGAAATTAAAATTGACATCGCTTTCTGAAGTAGTGCTCTCCGCGAGACATTGTCCAATTGTTAAATCGACGGCAGTGTAGAAGTAAGTGCCACGAACTTGTGTCCCTAAGACGCGGTCTTTCTTGCACAATTCATCTTTGCTGAAGAAAAAGTACTGGGATATCAAAGCGCATGAATTGTATGAGTAATCGAAATTGGTCATTCGAGGTGGCCGTTTACTCTGCACCGTCCTTTTGCAGAATACCGATCACCATTTTGAAACGGACAATTTTCTGGCATGGAGGTAGATGGTTTAACACAATATGCCGAACAAGCAACAAGTTTATGTGGCTGCGAAGAAAACTTTCGATGGCTTGCCTAGGGAGAAAAATTATTTGTCGCGATACTAAATGGACAGCAGTAAAAAGTGGCGGAATTAAAATATCTCGTTGGGGCATCAAATTGTGTCGGGAGTTTCGCCCATCCTGAGCGGGGCTTTACCCGTAATAGATACAGGAGCCGTGGATGAGCGTTCAACTTTGACCTTATCCTGGCTGGTATCGATCGCCGCCTCGCCTACCGGTCTCCTACTGCTCGCTAATTCTCACACGCCCAGTCATTGGGAGTACCGCGGTTCTGTATCGCGCCTGGCCCCTTAATTTTTCAAACAAATTTTTCGTGTTTAATCTTAACAAAAATTAGTTAAACTGGAAAATTTTACATAATAAATAATTTATAATTAATATTTTATACTTAATTTACCGTTAATAATAAAAAATTTTTTTTGATGTAATAACACTGTCCTTATAAACGTAAAAATTCTTCTGCAGCTACCGAATCAAAAGAGAAATTTATTACTATATCATTTTGTTACATTTTCGTTAAAAATTGGGTGATGCTTTTTTGTATTATATTTGACCCAAAAATAAGAAACCATTTTACATGATGGTCATTTTTCTTTTGGTACTGCTTAAGCTTAGGATAACATTTAGACATTTTATTTTTTACATCGTTGCGAGTTAGATGATGCTCTTAATGGGAAAAAAATCATGCAAATGGCATATTATTTATTGTCGTAATTATCATATATATGCTAAAAAAAATTGGTCTTAAAAGGAAAAGTAGTTTTTGAAAGTTTAAATATCTAAGCATAATAACTACGTAACACTTAAATTGCTTGCTCTAAAGTCTTAACAGTGACACATTTACGGAAATGCCGGACTGTGATTCCTCCCTGCTCAGGCTCTTCATTTCATTTCAGATGGAGGAATCGCGAAAAGGAAAGGAGACTAAAGGATGATGGACTGCCTCTAAAAGTACGGGACTTAGTCCCGCCGGGGTCTCTGGCCCCTGGACCAAGTTTCGAGCCACCGGCCTCGGACCTCATGGTCGGGGACAGAGAAGGGGACGGGGTTGGAGTGCGATGGGAACTAGACGATCTTCAGCGGGAGGAGATCCCCACCAGAGAGGTCCGCTTCCCGATGGCCTCTCCCCCTTTGCCGCCCAATTTGCCTTTGCAACTCCAGCAGAGACCCCACTCCAGGAGCATGACTTCGCTCCCTCCGGAACCTTACATGATCATGCGGTCGAAGGCCCTCAACCGACGCGTGAACATAAACGTCGGAGGAGTCAAGCACGAGGTTCTCTGGAGAACTCTGGAGCGCCTGCCGCACACGCGGCTGGGTCGCCTCCGCGACTGCAACACGCACGAAGCCATCACCGAATTGTGCGACGACTATTCGCTTATAGATAACGAATATTTTTTTGATAGGCATCCCAAATCTTTCAGCTCAATTTTAAATTTTTATAGAACCGGGAAGCTTCATCTCGTTGACGAAATGTGTGTCTTAGCCTTTAGCGACGATCTCGAATATTGGGGCGTTGACGAGTTATATTTAGAATCGTGTTGCCAACATAAATATCACCAGAGGAAGGAACACGTGCACGAAGAAATGCGAAAAGAAGCGGAATCCTTGCGTCAGAGAGAGGAAGAAGAGTTCGGTGAAGGAAAATGCGCCGAATATAAGAAATGGTTGTGGGACCTGCTGGAGAAACCGACCACTTCCATAGCCGCTCGGGTAAGTAACTCCTTAATTGATTATTGACGTAAATGATGACCAACAAGCACAAGTATCAATAATTTTGTTTGACACTACAAATTTGTTTTATACCTTGCCCCAAAATTGGATTTGTAGTTGCTTGTAGTTGAGTTCTTATTTTCCCTCTTCACGTGCAGCGACTGCCTTACTTACAAGTTTATTTATTGAACTAACTTCTTACTTTCAGTCGTCAATATTAAAATAATGAACTTTTTATAACGTTTCAGAAAACAAATTACAATGTTGCATCTTTTAATTTTGTCAATTCTTGAAATCGACGTTGAACATCATAATCTTAATGCCAATGAAGCAATACAAGTGAATATAATGAATTAACGATTACACTTAAATGGATGACAATTTCTGGTTTTGACGTGCAACAGGATTAAAAACACGAAAAACCATTTTACAAACTTTGAGTTTTTTTCCTATATTATTTGTAGCTCTCAATATGTTCTGATCTGGCATTGTATTTTTTCTAAAGAGCTTCGTTTTTTACAAGTGTTCTGCAATTCATCCGTTCCACAATGGGTTTCGCTTCATTTTATAATATCAATTGATGTTTAATTCTTTCATGGAATTTTCTTTTTATACAATGTATTCAGTCTTTTTCTCAAATTACTTCAAACTTCGTCGATCCGTTTTAGTACGAATATTTTCTCATCCTAATTTCTTTTCTCAAACCTTTTACTAAAAATATTTTCACTGGTAACTGATATTTCATTAAATAAATATGATGCGAATAATTTAATATTAAATCTAAGGAGTTTAAATTTTTTCCAATTACTTTTTTAAAAAATAATGATATTTCATGCAATGAATTTAGATTAAACATTCCTTCCTTCAGACAATCGAAGAAGTAAATAGCCTTAATGTAATTTTTGCTTCTGATTAATAAAAAATTTGCTGAATTGAAGATGAAAATTAATTGACTTACTGATATGAGATGTATGGGTGTGAATTCATAAGTATGCTTTCCAATTCTGTTTTGATTTCTATGTGAAGTGTATTCAATAAAAATTTTATATATAGGCAATTCATTCATACAATAATTTGTTAGATGAGAAAAATGATCTCTGCGATCACATGTTAAACCGATTTATGTAAATTACTGTTTTAAGGTAATAATCGTTTTCTTTAACTTTACAATTTTTTCCTTGATATCTGAGTTAGATATTGCCAATAGATTAATAAGAAATTTCTATTTTATTGTTGGAAAAGAATCTAGTAAGTTGTGGATTTAATATAACATTATGTCAAGTATATTATCTTATTAGTAGATATTTTCAAAGCTATTGCATGAAAAACAGAGATTGTGCAACTTCAGTATTTTATTAGAACGGTATAACAATTGTTTTTACAAAATGCGAAGCTCTATTAACAATCATGAAGTATAAAATGAATTTTTAAAATCAAATAAAAAAATTATAATAAAGAATGAATAACTTTTTGATTTAAAAAAGAAGATTACTATGATTTAGTCATGTTTTTTATATTCAAATTAGACGTTAGAGAAATTCTTAATTAAATAATTATTGTTTTTTTTTGCATAAAAGAATGAATTTTCCAAAATTTAAAAGAATCCTATATAAAGTAAAAAAGTTTTATTTTTCTGTATTAGTAGAAAATTTCATATGACATATTGAAAAACTTGATTTAACATTATTGATATTACCTATTTCAAATCTGCTAATGCCTTGCAATAATTATTGAAATTAATTTAAAATAAAAAATTAAAAATTAAATGACTTCAAAAAACATATTTAATAAATAAAATTGACGTTCAGTGCAATATTATAACATTTTTATATGCGTGGTAAATTTTTTTTTAGGTGATGAATTAAAATTTATGTATTTTTATTAGAATTATTTGTTTTTTGCTGTTAATATCTTAGGGCGAAATTTTTAAATTTAGAATTATCATAAGTGAAATTATTTTCGATTTTATTTCCACTAAATGCAATTTTACTTCAAAACCTCTGAAATAAGATTGTGCTTTGGTCATAAAAGATTCCTCATGCAGAAAGAAAATAATTTTCTACATTTCCCGATGAATATATAAGAAATGTGGAATTTCTGCTATCTAAATGGAAAATGTCTTTATTTCTCATCTGATTTAACTAGGGACACATGAGTGATAATACAAATATGTTTTAATAAATATAACATTACTGTCAATATTTGAAATATTCTTCCATAATCAAAATAAATCGACAAAATTTTGCTGCATAACATAATTCAATTGGTTTTTTTTATTTTTATCCTTTTTATTAACAACTGCATTTTGGATGCTTATTGGGAGTATGGTTTAATTTAAAAAACTTATGAATTACATTAACATAATATAATATATAATTTTATTTTGTTCCACGACCATGTTATAAGGGAAAAATGAAGAAAAAGCTTCATTTTATAATTATTATAATTAAATATTAGATAACTTATTAAGTTAAAAATTTATACCTTTTGAAGTTAGTTTATGATAATGAATAGTCATTGCATAAGAAAGCAAGTTTTTATTCGCAGTAATCGATAGTAATCGAAACCAGGAAGCTAAAGAAACCTAACCAGAGCAAAATTCCAAATCGTTAACAGAGAATTTTTAGTTCAGTGTTGAATTAGAAAAATTTTTTAATAGATTCAAAATATTGCAATATCAAATTTTTTTTTATAGCGGACTATTTTGGAAAAAAATTAAACTTTGTCATACAAAGAATCTAATTTTGTAAAGAGGTTGATTTCAGCAGTCGTTATTTGATACAGTGAACATGAGGAGGTGATCATTTTTTAATGGGCACATCATTATGTTAATACATTTCTTCTCTTACGTCAAAAAGACTTTATTGAATTTTGTAAGCCACTAATTTTATTTTTTTTCCAGTAGCAATATATTAATGTTATTTATACTGTCCCACGAGACTCTTAAACATACTTTAGGTCAACTCAAGTAATTTTAAGTACCCTGCATTGATCTAAATTAGTACCCTAATTTATAGGGTTTTAAATAGTCAACCAAGAATTTTTTTTCCTTTTTTAAACATTAAAATCAGAAAAAATAAATGTATTTAATAAATATAATTAATAATAAGATAAAATTAATAAAAAATATTTTTTGTTGCTTTTATGAATCTTTAAATAGATTTTAAGAGTTTGCCATATTTGTATCAAATATATTAAACTTTTAATAAAGATGCATGCTTATAGCATAGCTAGGGAGAAGCGAAGCTTTTAGAGGGCGTTAACATGAGAAATAGAAAATTTCAAAGGCATAAAGAAACATAATATTTTTGATAAAATTATATTTAAGTATAAAATCTCGAGGACTACCTTTTAATTGCAATCTTAGAGCCTATAACAGATGTTACAAAAAAATATGAATGAGTAATTTTAAAAAATGTGCTTAATTCACCATATTTTAAATTAAAAAATTATTTTTGATCGTCAAATTCAAAGACCTCATCGAAAGGAAAAACTTTAGCCATACCGCTGTATTACTTAACCATTTAACGATGTATTCGATATTTCTATATAATGCGAAATGTATTACTAAAAAATACTGAAGCAATGTTTCAGACCCAAGCCAGTATATTTTTATGGTTCGCTTCATTCAGTAGTCTTACACATGGACTTATTAATCTATTGTATTTTTCATCCAAAATAATCCAAAATTCCTCCACCATAAAAAAAATACAATGGTAGCTTTGAATAATCGTTATTACATTAGAAGTATAGGATAATCCTAGTGTAAAATAGGTTTACTTATCGAATAATTTATTATCTCGAGGAAAAAAGGTTCGTTTTCAACCCAGAATCATGCATTTAAAGAAAATTATTGCATAAAATTATTTATAAAATAAATGTATTATCTACACCAATAATATTAACTGTAAAGTACAGTAGAAGTATATTTCAAGTAAAAATATTAAACATTTGCTCAATTTATGAAAATGACTTTACATTTATATAGATATTTTATTTGATAAGTAAGAAAGCTTAGTGCTTTCGAACATAGCACGTTTGGATAAAAAGAACTAAAAATATATTTAAGAAAATGAGTAAAACTAAAAATTTGAGACCAACAAATATGATGACGTAATAGTTGAAAAATATAGCACTTCGAAATCCATTCATTAACACATTATCCGTTCCCTTATATTATCGCCTTTACTCTCTCCTCCTGAAAACTTTCTTATACCCATCCATTTCTATAATTTTAGGATATTTCTATTTTCAGTTTGTATTCTTATTTGATATTTCATTCAGTATTTAGCAGAAAATGAGAGATTGTGCCCATATCTTCAATTAAAAATAAAATTGTTTTTTGTTGCAATTTTGAATTCTTACATCAAATGGAGCAGTTTTCATAATGTGTACTGCAACATATAATTTGGTGTGTCGCGAAAAAGAATAAAACTGAAATCGTTTTCCCATACAGTTTCTGCATATCTTATTGTAAGTAATATTTTATATACAGATAAATAGCTCAAAATAAAGAAAAGTGAAGGAAAAAATAATTGCAAGTTCTTCTAAAACTTTGAGAAATAATAAAAGATATCCATAAATAATAGAATATACAATTCCTAAATTCACTTCATGTAAAAATTATTTTCTAAAAAAAATTGTCTTCTATCAGGGGATTATTATTTTTAACTTTATTTAATGTACTTTTATATTGAAAATCATATATACCAATTTTCGGATGTACACAAAAAGTGTGGAAAAATGATTTTTTACGTTTCTCAAGTTCAGAGTAGAATTGATTTTTAAACTTGGAAATTTATAAGAAATTTTTCTGCATTTATAATTTATAAAATTTGTTTAAGAAAACATAATCTTGCACCTTAAATCTTGTATTTATCTTTAATTACAATTTAATCGACCGTTTAAAAATGTTACTTAAGAAAAATAATTCCATATCACAACTTTTTCATAACTATACTTCAGCTCAGAATTGATAATTTAAACTATTTCGGTTAATAATTGTTAGAAATTATTATTAATTTATGTTCGTTTTGCGATTTTACATCAGTTCACAAGTTACAAGAAATGATAATAAACATAAATTTTCAATTTTTTCAAAATTTGAAGTCTTTAAGGGTAATTATTTGATTTTTTATACTTTCATATCATATTTTAGGAACTACATTTTAGTAATTAGGAAAATTTTACATACATTTTAGTAATTAAAATTTTCATGATTATTTATAATTAAGGATTATATAATATGAAATTTCAAATTTTATAAGTATGAAAAATTTTTATGTGATCATACAAATAATGCTTTTTCTTATTTTCTGTTATTTAAATTTCTACTAACATTCAACTCGAGAGTTTAATTTGAGTTCTTGTTCCTCTTTCTGTTTCTTTCCTATATTATTATCCTTGTACATTGTAGTAATAAATTATTACAGTAATAATATTGTGACATCTGACACAAATAGTATATATATATGTATATAGATTTTCCGAAAGAAAAATCATTGTTGGCATTTCTTTCTGTATATTTTGACATACGGTACCATGAAAATTAACAATTCCTATTTGATCAAATTTCAAAATATTTTACCCCCATAAAATTTCCACTTTTTCTGTCATTTTCACAATTTTTTAATCGGAAATTTTCCTTGTTAGTCCGTCTCAAATATAGTTCGATCCGCAAATCTTGCAGAAAAAATTCATTTTGAATTTCTGTATATTTTAATATTTAAACTTTGCCTCGAAAAATCTCTTGGTGTATTTCTGACTTAAATTCTGTATTGTGTTTGATATTTCTATAGGCATCCTTTTTCAAACAACTCATTTCTGCAAACAAATTATTTTCTCGTTTTAACGATGTTATTAACGGTTTTATTATATTCCTGGATTACAGTGAAGGTGAATCGCGTTACTGAATTTGCCAATCAATTTCGTTGTAATATTTAGGACTTCAAACAAGAAAAATGACTTGTTCGAAGTTTAAAATTTCGTTTCAGTTACATTTGATACTTTTTGGTTTGTAGTTGAAAATTAAATAAATATTTTATTTTCTAAATTCTATATTTACTTTAGTTATGCAAAGTTTTTTGAAGACAATGTTAAATAAAAAGGGTTTTGCTTTTCGAATAAAAAAAAATGAAAATTAAAAAATTCAATTTAGTTTGAGTACCTTGAAATTCTTAAGAACAGTATAAATTAAGGAGAAAAGCTTTCATATATATTAAAGTAAACTGTACACGATGCTTGTTGGTCATCATTCTCTTCAGAATTATGTTTTGTTATAAATATCATAATTTAAAGATTATTGACTCTTTACGGCATTCATTATCTTCAGAACCTACATTAAGATATTTTTAATATATTTAACATTTTTTAGGAAGATATTATTAAATTCACATATTTCAGTTAAGAATTATTCTTTAAAAAAAATATAATTTATTTATTATATTTCTCTAAATTTTACTTTTATTATCTCATTTCACATTAATTTTAACGATTAATTTAGCATTGTTAACCTAAGTTTGAAATGAAAAATTTATTATCTAAGCAATTATTTTTCTTTTTCAACATACTGATAATAATGCAGTACAGATATATGATGCTTATATATTTGACATTGTTAAACAAAGTTTACTTAAAATTTAATTTTTAGTATCTTTGGAAATAACTCAGTCATTAGAACATTTAATTTTAATTTTTCTAATATTCAGCAAATTGCTGAACATTCTTATTTTACTAACATTAATTGTTAAAATTCTTTACTTTTTTTTAATTTTCTTATTAAACACAATTTTTTTGTTAGACTAAATAAATTAGAATAGCCGAGAAAAGAGTCAAAATCCAGAAAATTGCACTATGTTCAAAAACTGCACAACATAAACAGTCAGAAAATTAGAATAACTTTATATTAGCTTCAAATGGCATATTGCTAAAAATTACTTCATTATTATTATTATTATTATTATTATTATTATTATTATTATTATTATTATTATTATTATTGTTATTATTATTATTATTATTGTTATTATTATTATTATTATTATTATTGTTTATTTATATATTATTAAGAAATTACAGGAAAAAGTTTTCAGATGAAAAAAGCCTTAGGAAGAGAAAGCTTAGGATTTATTAAATCTTTGTATATAATTAATCATAATTTAGGAAAATTAGAAATGACGCTAAAATTTTATTCGAAAGAAAAAAATTGCAAATGGTTAATGCAATTTATTCACGGAAAAATAAATAGAATAAAGTATGGGAAGTAGTGAACAAAATAACAAGGGAAAAAAAGCATCATATAAAACGTAATATAAATTACACAGTAAAGGGACGAATAAAAAACGAATATTGCAGAAAAAATCACAGAAAATTGTGAAAATAAATTAGAAAATCAATAAAGCGAATTACAACGACTTTATAGATATGAAACGAACACCAAAGACAAAAATAATATAAAAATCCGGCATAACTAAATTAGAATAGTTGAGGCAGATATTTGAAATAATTAAATGTCAAATAATTGACGGGTATAAATAGAATTTGATTAATGAATATATTCAATAACAATGTTTTTCTTTACTAAAATGTAATATACATGCCTGTAATAATACAATTGCGGGAATGCCTGGAAAACTTGTATAATAAAATATTTGTCCAAGAAAGATAATAATGGGAACTACAATATTAAATAAAAAAGAAATTATACGAACCAATTCAAATGAATCAAATTCAGAGAATGGGATGCACTGCAAAATAGTCACTTCTAAATATAATTATAATTTGTAAAAACAAAACCAAAGAAACTGTATAAAAATCTGTAGTGCAAAAAACAAATTAAAGTAATCATATTTTTATAATCAGTTTAATGAATATCATTAAAATAAATTAATTGCATTTACAATATTCCAATGGAAAAAATTAAAGAAATCAAAAATTAAGGAATGACAATGGATAGATAATAATATATGCGTGAAACACAACAGAGTGAATACAAAAAATACATGAGGAGTAATATATCAAGTCCGTCAACATGAATGTATTCAAAAGACATGGTTTATTGTAGCTTGAAAATCCACTCCAGCGAAAAAAATTGAGGAAATACCTGAAAATAAAACGAGAAACCGATAGGAAATCTCATAGATCAAATCATAAAAATGTTAAATCCACGCAAAAATAGAACTGAGGGTGAACGACATTTAAACTTATTCCCTTGAAATAATTGCATGAGATACAAGGTAGTAATAAGGAATTAATACCATGCAATGCACAAATGCAGAACGAAAGACCAATAGAAGAGAACATGGAACTGAGCATAATGTTGAAAATCAAAATGATATTTTAACTTATTGGTGAAGTAAGAATTATAAAGATGTGAAGTATGCATTTATCTCGCAGGAAAGCAAAATAAAATATAATTATTTTTATTAATAATTATTATCATTGTTGTTGTTGCTGTTTTTATTATTATTATTGTTTTTATTATTATTAGTGTTATTATTATTATTGTTGTTGTTGTTGTTGTTGTTGTTATTATTATTATTATTATTATTATTATTTAAATATTACATATTTTTCTAAAATTTCAAAATGGATTAATTTTTAAAATTTATTCATATGTTATTACTTTTTTCTTGAAGATTCTTTTAGCAACGTGCAATCTTACAAAAGGACAATTAATTGTAGAGATACGGGGTAAATTCTTATTTCCCGATGAACAGCCCGGTAAATCTGAATGTTTGTTCTTCTATCGATTTCCAAAAGATGGATCAGAAATCGTTGTTGACGCTACGGGCGAAGAGAACATGGTTCGTTCAGCTAGACGATCCTGTCACCCTAATACACAGGTAATTTCTACGTATTATACACTACATTAATATCTTATTGCCCTTTTTGTTGTTAAATAAATTTCTTACTTAAATTTCTACTTATAAAATGTGACATAAATCTTTATCGCATTATAAATTTGTGAATATTCAACTTTTGGTTGCAGATGAAACATTGCATTGTGAAAGGATCACTTCGTCTTTATTTGGTAGCAAGTGAAGATTTGACAAAAAATCAGGAAATCCTAATAGCTCATAACAGTATCAGTGATAATTTGTCCCAAAAAGAAGGTTGCTTATGTCGAAGTAAAGAATGCCCTTTTGCTGTGCAAAAGCATTCTCAAAATTTATCATATACGGAGTAGGTATATTCTATAATTGTCTAAATCTCAAAAGGAATTTAATCGTGATAAATAATTCATCGAATTCCTTCATTATTAAAAATTTATATTTTAAATTTATTTTTAAAGAAGGCGACGACGAGGCAGACGAAGAACTGTTTCAGATGAGAGCGAAGGTTCCCCGGTGAAAAATAAAAAAGAAAATATAAACAAAACCTTAGTTGAACCCCCAAGAAAAAATTCTGCTTTAGTTCAAAGCAATCGAAGTCCTTGCAGTCCGATCCAGTCAGAAACTCGAGTTGAAAAAGATAGAAAATTGGTAATGTATCTAACTCTATGCTCCTACCTTGAAATAAAAAAATTTTTAACTAAATTAAAACTTCCTTTAAAAAAGTTGTTTTGATATTCCCTTTTCGTAGACAAGGGACGAAAGAAAAATTGAGCAAGCAATGAAAATATTCGCTCAAATGGAACGTGATACTGCTCGAAAGAAGGATAAAGATAGACCACAGTTGCCTATTATATCATCCAGGAAGGATTCTCATTTAAGTTCAAAGGCAGATTCAGATAAAGAATCTCCGATAGAATCTAATAAATCCAGAAGAAGAAGACGGAGAAAGAGGAGGAGAAGGTACTGATGTTATTCAGTTATTATCTGCTTCAAAGTAAATCAAAACATATTAGTAACAAATTATTTGAAAATAAATTTTATTTTAGTAGAAAAGTGCGTTTACCTTCCGGTGCAAGTGCTATTAGTGTAACCCAGTTTAATTCTGGGGATAGTGATATTTCTTCAGCCGATGAATTCCCGAGCCCAAGAAGAAAATCTATATTAAAAGATTCTAGGTAAAATTAAAATATTCATGTTTTAAATTTTCATAATCTTTTTTTAAATTGTAAAAATTTTGAAAATTGTTACAGAATTGATATTTCATTTCAGAGATAGCGATATACAAAGTCCTACAGAAAAAACTTTGAGCCCAAGTGCTGATAAAAGGAGAGATTCTTCCAGTAGCAGAGATAGAGATAAAAGAAATGATGCAGCGGGGCTTTTATTGGCTCTTGGAGGTCGTTACTTACCCGGTCAAAAAACTCCAACAAGAGAGAAAGAAAGTGAAAATGAAGGCTCACCTCCAACTCCACTTTCGTCAGCCTGCCTACTTGTTGCAGCTGCAGTAGGACCTTTAGCACCTGGTTTTAGATTTCCTAAAACGAAAAAGGTAAGTTGTTTTTTTCTATGTAATGATATTGCTTAAACTTCATGTCCAAAAATTCATGAAATTTCAAACTGCATAATATTTAAATTTTAAGGGTCTTATGAATGAGTGGCTTAACAAATCTCCGGAACATTCCAATCAGGAATTTTCCCCAACGGCGGATATAGTTCCTCCGAATCCACAAGTTGAGTCATCTCTACCACCCGGAGCACCAAAACTATCAAATTTATCAAATCGTCTTTTCTCTTTTCCCATCGGAGAAGATAAATCTCTAGATTTAAAAGTAGATCCTGTTAAAGATCCTAGGATTTTATTTGATGGAAGAACATCCTCTGGTACTCCGGCAGGCTTTGGAAAAAAGAGATGGCTTCGCCAAGCCATTTCTGAAGAGTGTGATGCTCCGCAAGGCCAAGGTAAATGGAATTTTTAATTATTATATTTTAACAACTAATTTTAAAATAATATTGTTATGATAATTAAATCGTAAAAGTGCTTCTTTTCTTTTCAAAATTAAAATCCAATTTTAATTTTGCTTTTTCCATTAATTATTTAATTTGAGTCAAAGCTGTAAATGCAAAGCTCAATTTAAATTAATTAAAAAAAAGTTGTTTGAATTATCTGGTACTAAACATTGGCATTTGCCAATTTTTGTTTAGAAGAATTATCTCTGTTTTATATGTATGATATTTGGCAATTTTATTAAAAGGTAATTTAAAAAAAAATTAATGCTTTTTATTATTGAAACTGTATTAAAAAAAATACAGTTAACTGTGGATCTATTACTTTTTAGTTTCATTACTTTTTCACTTTTTATTAGGTTCACCACCTTGTCCGCCTGATAATGTCACACCTTTGAAAAAAAGGAGATTAGCCAGGGAATCTTTATCTTCGGATCCTCCTACAACACCTCCGATGCCTCCTATAACATCACAGTCTAAAGACGAAAATTTGTATGGTAAGTATTGATCAAATGTTCACATTCACTTGTTAATTATTATTATTATTATTATTATTTATTTATTTATTTATTTATTTATTTATTTATTATTTATTATTATTATTCCATGTTTTGTATTTTTAATATGCTCCGGTAAAAATTATTCATTCCATATCCTAAATTTTTATAATAAAGAAAATTTATTTTATACATAACAGGGGGAGAAATAAACAGCCCCGAATCACCTGCTATTTTGGACACTGAAAGTGAAATTTCACTAGCCGAAAGAGTAGATGCTCTTAGGCGAGAATATTTGGAAGCCCAAGAGAGAAATTTGTTGAAACAGTATGATAATTACGAGAGAGAAGCTGAAATCCGAGCCAGAAAAGAAAGTGAAAGTTACGAAAGTTACAACAGCTATGACAGTTTTTCACAGAGAGCTCCTGAGAATCTAACCTATAGATTTCCTGATGATTCATATTATCAAGAACCGAATCAGATCAGTGAAAAACCCCTAGATTTGACTGGTGAAAAGGAAAAATTAAATATTAATATGCACGAGTTGGAAAATGAAAGGGTTGATTCTAGTCTTAAACATTCACGTAAGGGTAGGAAAAAGAAATCTGCAGGCAGGAAAGTGGAGGTTCGCACATCTCCTAGATTTCGGAAAAACCTTAAGGGACGTAAAATGGGAGAAAGCGAGTTGGAATTCGGAAACAAAGGAAGAGATAGTTGTAAAAATGTTTTGAGCAATCAAAATTTATCGAGTAGTTTAATCGATGATCAAGAAAGTTGCGATGCACACTTAATAAGTAAGAATTCACAAATTGAATCCTCGAGATTGGACGTGGAAAACGAGCTAAAGGGTGAATTTTTTAAATCTGATACAGTTAATTCAGATGGTAAAAATAGTTTGACTGATTCAAATCCCAGCACAAGCGATTCATCATTTAAAATTGATGTTGATGAATGCCTAAAATCCGAAATTATTGAAAAAGAAGATATAAATCATTATAATGCTACTTTCTTGGTGGAAAAGTCAAATTTATATAATGAAAAAGCGGAGGATGTAATAAAATCGGAGATTTTCTCTTATAAAAGAGAGGGGAGAAATGGGTGTGAATTAAAAGAGGGTAATGATAACGTGATATTACGAAATGGTTACGCTCCAGTAAAATCCGAAGAAAACATAAAGAATGATGAAATTGATTTAAATGGCAAGGGTTCACTAATAAATGTCGATGTGAAAATGGAAAATGAAAATTCAAACGAATCTCATCGAGAGTCCAAAATAGAGGATTTGGAAAACGATTCATTTTCTCCGGATAAGGCAGTTCCGATCAAGAGAAAGGTAATAATTTTATGGTTAAGTTAAAAGCTAAATTTTTTTATTGTAATTAATCGACTGAACTTCCATTATTTCCTGCTTATGTTGATAATAGCAGAATTAAAATGCATAAGTCGATAGTAAAAATATTAAAACAACTCGACATTAGAATCGACGGAAATTCCAAAACTTCTAATTCAGTTTAAGTAATTAATTATTTTCTTTTAACTCATGACAACTATATCAAAGTACTGACAATTCTTAAATTTCCAAATCATGAAATAGTTTTTATATATTTTTAACTTTAATATATTTTCAATCTGTTTCAGCTATCCATTACAGAATATTTAAGGAGAAAAAAATGCAGTGTTGGCAGTACGAAGAAAATCCATTCGGCTATAACTAATTTAACTGAAGAAGATGGAATGGCTACTAACAGTCCACATGAAACAGTATCTCCTCAGGCTAGTCCCTCCAGTGATGAAGATAAGACTCGCGTGCCGTTGCCAACTCCTGTTTTGCCTCCTGTTTTTCTGGAGATTGATAAAACATTAGAAAAACCAGGTAATAATAACTATCAGAAATAATTTTACATAACTATCTTATGCATGTCTTCAATTTACTGTCAGTTTTGGAATTCCTAGACTGAACAGAGCTGATATTTTTATATTTAAGCAGGATCTGGAGTAAGGTTTAAATCGGAACCTACAGAGTTGGAAAGACAAAGAGAAAATCTAACGGAGCGACTCAGGAGAGAATTTGGATTATTAATTTCGGATGATGATCCAAAACCCATGAAGTCAGATTCCGAGGACATGATATCGCCTCCTCTTCTTCCCAATTGTCCGTATCCGGCATATCAACAAGATTCGAATGATTTCCTTGACACGATCAGCAATAGAAGCCTGTATCATCCGCCGTCCCAGCCTTTACCTCAGAGTGCAATTTATCCGGTTGGTTCGAGCAATCCGCCGAATCCAAGCTGCATATTTACATCTCCTTATTCTTCGCTTCCGCCATCTCTCAAACACGATGAAAAGCGGAAGGAAAAGAAGATTAAAAAATTTAAACAGTGATTCAAAAATGTAAACGCAGTAAAATAATCAGTTTTATAATTCTTCCAGTTCAGAGCTTTTGTAAAATAATTACCAGCAATAATTTCGCCGTCAGCCTCATTATCACCGTATTCATTTAATAATTTTTACCTTTCTTTTCATCATAATTATTTGAATTAACCTGAGTCCACGTGCACGTGTTTCCTGGATATAACGCTTTTGCAAAATGTTTTTTACTAACAAGAGCGATATAATTTCCAGTATTTTGTTTCTAATATAGATTAATTCATATTTAAAATGGTAACATGAAATATTTTGGTTAAATTTTCATGTGTTTTATGAATTTTTTTTCTCTTCGCCACTTAAAAAAAAGCGAGTGATGTAAAAGTATAAACTCTTCAGTCGCGTGGCCTTATTTTCTTTTTAATAACTGATGGATGATATGAAAATACATCACATGTTCAAATCAAAAAAAAAATTTTGTTGCTGACGATCAGCAAACTATCTGACAACTTGAGTCATGCATTCCTCTAATTTAATTATTTGTATAAATAATTTTTTAGAAGTTGACATCACTAAAAATAATAAATATATAAATAAATCATTTATTATTCAGAAAATATCGGAGGGTAGCAAAATGAAGATATTGCTTTAATGCATTCATATAGTTAATATTGTAATTGACCCCTGAATTTTGTAGTGTGCTCTTCCTGTTTGTGAACAAATCGAATCCATGATAAAGGTAATTGTTTTTTAAGGGCAATACGTTAGCTTAATTTTAGTAAGAAAAAAAATTGTTTCACTATTTAGAATTTTTCTTCCTTATCCTTCGTTTTATTGGACCAGGCGCCTGAATAGTACAAAAAGGAAAAAGAAATTTTTTTCCTACGAAAATCTTTATGATTTTTTTCAGGCTAGATCGGATAAGAAGATTTATTTAAAAAAAATTATGTGCAATTATCTGATAAACATTTTTCATAAATGAATTTTTAATCACGCTGAAAAAGTTTCATTTTAATCAATAAAGAAATGGAAGAAAAAACGTAGTCTAAATAGTTAAAAGTAGACTAAAAAAATTATTACATATGTTTTCTTGATGCTGTGGATTAAACCATAACCATTTAAAAAAGAATGACATTATTCCGTGAATTAGTTTGAATTATTTTCATTTAGAATTGTATATGCAACATAATGTTTTCCAACTGATCCTCAGAGATAAGAAACTTGTTTGGGGAATTTAAAATTTTATATTTCATTGAACTTTACAAAAAGTATATTTTTTTAATGTATTGATGAGTAAGATAAAGAATCAATATAGTTATTGAAGCATTTGTTTCTAACTTAACATACTATAAATATGACTAATATAAATAATTTTCAATAAGTTATAACTGTAATCAAGATTTTTATTATAAGTTTGAGTGTATTCTTCAGTGTGAACTCATTTTTTCACTCTTTTATTTTATAAATTTCAATTATAATTTTTCTCTGCGCATAATGAGGAATTCTTTCAACTTTAAAATAAAATTTGAAGCAATTTTTTGGTGCGATATCGGCAAATCTATTATAATTTCCCTAGACGTATTATTTTATTATTTTGATTATTCATTAAAAATTTTAATATAAAGGTAATGGTTTAATCAGAGCGTTGAAATAAAAAAAAAAATTAAATAGCATTTGTTTTTGTCATATATGCATTCTTTAAAAAAATTTTTATCTCATTTTAAAAAAAAA
Source organism: Ricinus marginatus (assembly GCA_028565995.1). Lineage (NCBI taxonomy): Eukaryota > Metazoa > Arthropoda > Insecta > Psocodea > Ricinidae > Ricinus > Ricinus marginatus. Next base: position 166,653 of record JAOWBB010010897.1, read on the forward strand.
ATAAAACATTTTGCTAAAAGTTTCAAACCTTACCTAACCGCCACACATACATTTCCCTGGTTGTGCATTATATGTTATTATCTGTTTATTTAATTCACATATAAATTTTCTTTTTTTTAAAAAAATAATGATAAACTTGTCTGCAGCGGATAAATTTTACCTAATGTAAGTTTTAAAGCATTACAATTGCATGTTGGAAAAGCCATTTTATTGAAAACTTGATTTTTTTTTTTAAGTTTCTTTTTAAGTTTTTCTTGTCCTCTTAGATAATATTTGATGTTACGGAAAAAATCCGCTGAAGACAACTTTTATTACACTTAGTCTGCGAAGCAAAACCTTTTTAGTTTTATCTTCCTGATGGTGTAAAAATGTATCTTTTTCTAAATATTGTAGTTCATCGGATAAAATCCGGACAGTGATTTGCTAAATAAACGATAAGAAAACTATTGAGCTAAGAAATGTAAAGCTTCTGAGTCAAGATTTTATAGTTTCTGTGGCATTTGTGCATATTAAAAAATGACGATACTTTCGAAAATAAAAAAAATACTTTTTTTTAATTATTTAATTTTTTTTTACTTTTTATTTCTTTTGCTTTGAAAAATATTTACAAGCTGTAAATGTAAATAAAGTGGTGGTTTTTTTTCTCCAATTTAGACAAAAATTCATGTAATCAGTGATGTAAATATGTTTTTAAAAAAAAAAGGAAATTATTTAGATTAGTTGATAGAAAAGCGATTTATATTTAAATATTAATAGAAAGGAGTGCCGATGGGGGCTAAGATTTTTAAGAGGAAAAAAAGCATATTTTTTTAAATTATAAATTCAATATTATAAATCATATATGTAGAGTTATAGATGTAATTTCTTAATCATAATTAGAATAACATAATTATTAATGAACGAATTTTTCTTTTAAAAATATGTTTTCTGAAGTAAATTTCGATCGAGTTTCACTTGACTACTGAGAAAAGTTAAGTTTGCGGGAAATAGTTATTTTTAAAATAATGACTAATATACTTTTTTTCTGTTTTTTAAGTCATTCTTTTTTTGAAAAAAAGGTGCCTAAATTTTCGCATCAGCTACAAGTTTTTGACGTAAAATATTCTTGTATCAGACGAATTATTTAAAAAAAAGTTAGACACAAAGAATTTCCTATTCTTGTTCTCCTTGAATATGAAAATACTTCAGTAAAACTTTTTTTTTAAATAGAAGTGTATGATAATAAAAAACTTCGTTTATTCCATTTTTTTTAATGTTTATTTGTTGAGTTTGGATCTCTTCATATTAAAGACCAATTCGTTTTCCCAATTTGAAATCAACATATATTGATTGAATATTTAACTTATAATTATTTTCAAATAAAAATTTTATTTTACTTTAAAAATAAATATGTTTAGAACTACTAAATTGTTGTGTTAATAATGTTGGAACATTTTTAGATATTGTCCAGAAGACATGAGCAATTTCATTTAGCCATGTTATTGACACAATTTTAAAAATTCTTATAGTCTGTCAAGCTTCGTTTAAGACAGTTAGGACTAACTTAAATGGAACTAAAAATATTTAGATATATCAGATTTGTGATTAAATTGACATTTAAAGTTCAGAAATGGCCTTTTCAATACTTTATTTTTATTATAAATTTATTAATTGTAACAATGCCGTTATTGTTTCTGTTAGAGAACTTGAAAAAAAATTATGATAATTTTTAGATTGCATTATATTTCATTAATGAAATTTGCTGCAAATTCATCCATATTGTTTTTTTTTGATAACTAATAATGCGAAAATAATATTTATAATATATATAAATCACTATGCATAAATATATGTTATTCATAATTCTCGTTTGTGCTTGCGCGGGTATTGAAATGTATGAATTTTGGAATTTGCAGATTTCATGCCATTTATACTTATTATTTGCTCTGTAACATTTTCTAATTTCAAATTAGAAAGGCAATACTTATATATTTTTTTCTTCGCCTGGATTTTAATTGCATTGCTCGTAGAATTCTAATCAATCTGTGTATTATAATTTAAAATATATTTTCTAATAGCTTTTTTTATTTCAGTTTCCCCAAATTTTTCCAAATTTAAAATAAACTCTTAATTTGGCCTTTTTGAAAATGTTCAAAAATGAAAAACTGCTATTACTTTATTATTATTTATTATTATTACTATTAATTATTATATGTATACATACACACATATATGTGTGTATATATTTGTGTGAGTGTGTGTGTGTGTATGTGTATATATATATGTATATATATAAATTGAATAATTGAATAACTATATTTAGTTAAAATGTCTTTTCTGCCTAGTTTTACTGAAGTTCTATTTTACAATAATAAAACTGATTGACAAAAAAACGTACTGCATTAAATTTGGCCATACAACATTGTATGAGCGTATACATATTTTTTGTACACATAGATTTTCCTCTATCACACGGATGAACAGACACAAGAATAGAAGAAAATTCTAAATGTTTTGACAAATAATTCGGTAAATTAAAATAATTTTTAAAATATTTTCACTCATTTTTTCTTCTATTTTATTATAATATCAAATAAATTGATCTTAAATAAACTCTTCTTTCTTTTCTTTTTTTTCTTAATTTTTAATTTTATTGACATTGTGCAATGAGTGCTTCGCTCTTAATGTCAAATATTACAAGTTAAAATGATTGTGTACATAAATAAAACAAATGTTAAAAAGTTTAGTTTATGAAAATTCTACTTTATTAAAAATTGTATATATACATTACAATTTAAAAACAAATGTTAACATTTATAAATAAGACAAAAGATGGTTAAAAAAAAATTAAAAATATGTTTAACAAATGAATTTTTATAGAGTAAATATAAACAAAAATTTTTCAGAAGTTGTTAAAAGCAAGTATGAAACTAAGTTGATTAAAAATTTTAAAAGAAAAAAAAAAAATGAATACTGCTGTAAATTTAATTTTGCTATGTTGAGAACACAATTTGTATAGATAAAGAAATGAAGAATGTAATTGGCATTTGCTGCGGATAAAAAGAGAACGGAAATTTTTTCAGTGATGAACTTATGTTATTTCCGATTATATATGTAAATATATATCTACAATTTGATTGTTAATTACATTCTTCAAGTTTATTATGTAATTCAAAAACAATCTTATTAAAAAACGAAGTTTGAATATTATTAAGATATATTTTTTGTTCTATTCTGATCTGGAATCCTTTCGTTATTTGATGCTGTACTGCAAATAAACTTGTGCAAGATTTGCGAACTTATCGAAGACATTTTTGGGTTAATGAACTGAATGTGATTTATTAATAGCAATAGATGTGAATCAGACCATTAATTTGTGATATAAAATCGTTTTAATAATAATCATAGTATTAAGAGATTAAATAATTATTAATTGATCCTTTTTTTGACGACACAGGTTCACATTTCCAAAAAAAAATCGAGTTCTTATAGTTGCCACTCCATTTGGTAATTAAATTGCCAAGTTATAATTTCACTTTTCATAAATATTGTAGATGTTTTATTAGATTTCGAATAGTGCATTTTTGACGGAGGCATTCAAATAGTTCATTAATTTTTTTTAAATTGGGTAAACTTCAATTTTTTGCGTCTGACAAGCATATGAAATGTTTAAATTCTTTTCATGAACGGCATTAATTCAATTGCGATTAACAGCCACGTTAAACGTCACCCACGATCGGTTCAATTTTCAAAAAAATTCAAAATCCTATTGTAAAGAAATAAATTTTATCTGGCGCATCCTCGCATGAAAGTATTTAGTCAAACGTCGGAAACGGAATGAAATCTCAACTCGTTTCCGTTACAACCTCTCGAATTATTCGATTTATCAGATGCGATCGATCACTTTCTCGATACCTAAATATAACTATAAAATTTTTTGACTCGCGCGTAGAGGAATGAATATGTAGAAGTTTTTGGCAACTTTCAAAAAAAATTCTAATTATTATGCTGTCCCATAATATATGGCCCAGGCTGGAAAGAGAAAAACTCATGTTTAAATTGACAAAAAGTTCCGAAATCCAGATATTATAAAAAAAAAAAAAAATTACCTAAAACAGATGGATTGTAGAATTAATAATCGAAAGATTTATTTAGATGGTTATCAGATTTGCTTTTCACAATTTGTAACAAATATTACATTAAACAAAATTTCTTCTTTTGGAATTTGCACGAAATATTTTCTCACCCTCGAAATAAATACGGAAATGTCAACTGTAACAACAAGAAGTTTAGTAAAGTGTCGGTATTGTCCGTTTAAAAAGACATAATTATGAAATCAGTTCTTTAATCATCATTGATTAATTCGACCAAGTAAGTGAACGGTTTCAAAATTTTTTTTAAAAGTCGATGTGTGATTGGAGATATGATTGAAATTAACATTTGACTCTGTGAATTGACAATTGTCTACTTTTAGTCTGTGGGAATTTTCTGTCTCCGTGGTTAATCATTCGGAAGAAAACAAACTTCTTCCTTGAGTTAAATATTTAATTTTTTTAATCATGAATTTTCTAGTTGAAAAAGCTTAATTATTGATATTGAAATTTTTGTCGTCATGTTTCTTAATTACTATCTATGTGTTTCACTACTTTTTTATACCATTAACAGCAATATCTAATCACGGAGATATGAGTAAAAGGTTGGACATTCTCTTACATTAACGATAATTATTTTATTAAACAGAAAGAAAAGGAGTACATAAGTATTTTCATTAATTTTCTTTAATTTATAATATTTTCTTTTGTCTTAATTTGGTTCAATTGAAAGAAAATTGACTTAAAAAGCTGCCACTTATGTTTTTACGAATATAAATAAATAAATATTTTTTTTTCCAGTTTAAGAAAGAAAAATTTCTATGAAGTTCTTGGTGTCCAGAAAAATTGCAGCTCTAATGAAATAAAAAATTCATTCATTAAATTATCAAAAATATATCATCCAGATAGAAACGCTGACATAAAAGAATCTCATGAAAACTTTATAATTCTAAATGAAGCCTATAAGACTTTGATCAATCCTGTGAAGAGACAAAAATATGATCAGTTATTAAATGAGAGAAGAGTGATTGATTTCTATGGAACATTTAAAAATGAAGATCATAATTACAACAGGTCAGTGAAGGTTGGATGCTTAATGCATCAGACTAGCTAGGCAGGTAAATATTAGTTATTTGATTTTTTAGTAATAAATATTTTATCAAAATTAAAAACAAATAATTTTTAGTTAATAATAGTTACCTTGAGCTGTAAAGCTTAAATAATTAATTTTTTAGAGAACAAAAAAGAATTTAATGTAGTAAAATTTATGAGAAATTAAAAAAATCAAAATAATGCAATTCATTAATAATAAGAGTTCTTTTATTTAATCATTTTTTTCTTTGTAAATCTTTTAATATAATCTGTTTTAGTTCTTAAACCCATGTTCACTGTAAAAAATTTTTTGGCTAAAAATATTTTAAATTGTAAATAAATATATTATTGTTGTTAAAAAAACTGAATTATGAAATTTTCTTTCCTTCAACAATTCTAATTAAATTTTAAAACTTTTAATAGGCCTGCTCCTTCTTTTATCAATTTAAATATCTTTTAACTCAATAATGTATAGTGATGATTTATAATAATCCAAGTTTCAAATATCGTGTCTCATCTTTACACAGAATCATAGTTTTGAAGTTAGTCATTATGGACAGAAATTATTTTATTTGTCTTGAATTTAAATGTTCTAATAACATATATCTGATATGTAAGAGATGTTGTCTATTCTTTCATGTCAAACTTAAGCTACTTGATAAAAAAAAATGTTTTTTCCTGCCTTCAAATTTTTTTATAACTATTTTTTTATAATATTTTTTTTATAATTAAAGCTTATTATTTTTAATTAATATTAATTTTAATTAAAAAACTAATTTATAATTAAAGCTTAAAGCTTATTCATTTTTTTTTATTCACCAAGAAACAAATATTATACATACAATTTTGGAAAAGAGTTTTACAACTTGAAGACTGTCTGTCGAAGATCATTTGTAATCACTGCCATTGTTCTTTTTTTCTTCATTGCTGGAGGAATCCAATTGCATACAATAAGGTAAAAGTTTCAAGTTAATAAATCAAACTTAAATACTAAATTAAACTTTTATTTTTAAAAATTGTTTTTATCTCTAAATTTTTTATCAGATTTAACTGTAATGAAATTTTCAATAATATTTCATAGTTTATATTAAAAATTTGGCATATGGTTGATCACTAACATTCTTATATAGTCTTGATATTTTCTATTCACTAAAAAAAAGGGTAGCTTGATTATAATTTTAGTAAACTCCCAATATGACTGAGATGTTTTGTTTCTATTTACAAATTACATTCTTAAAAAAGATAAAGAATATGATTATTCAACATTTCCATTTTACATTTCACACTGATAAAATTTTCCAGAATTGACAGAGCTTATTCACACTTTATTAGACATATTGAACGAAGGGAAAAATTTTAAAATTTCCGAGAGTCTTCCTGTGGAAGTGTTTTGGAAATAGATCGTTACATAAATCAAATAATTGTATTAAGAGAAATATATTTTACAGCAGTGATTTGCAAAATAGAAGAAAAATGTTGGATAACAAGAGCAAAATGGCGAGCGTGATGTTACAGTTATCAAGACGAAATGCAAAACTAAGAGGGCATGAGGAACAAATGAGACGTTTGCTAAATAAATCACTAAATAAATTCAGTATGGAAGAAATAATGGAGGAATATGAAAGAGTTAACAATTCTTCAAAGTCTTAATCATCTTTTAAATCATGAACAGTCTATAAATTTTTGAGTACTTTTTTATTTATTGCATATGTTTTTCAATATTTAACTATTAAATTTTATTTAAAAATTTGTATTTGAAACGAGTGATAACGGCTTTTCTTTTATAGTCGAAATATATAAATTTTATCCCCAAAATTTTGGTTTCGCCTTTAGAAGTACAGAATTCTATTCCTTTAGAAAGTTATAGAAAAATTCCAGATGAATTTGTGTTATGCAATGAATTTTTTTCTTTCATTTATTTTGGCTGAGCTAACTCATTGAACTTAAAATGACTTTATTTATTTACTTAAACTTTCAGAATTACGTGATCTGATTTCAATACCAATTTTAAAAAACAAGTCACATTATTTAGTCTATTTTTTGCAAATTTAAGCACATCCATGACAGTTACCTTTACTAATAACTTTTATTTTTTAAAAGCTCCTTGTAAAAAATGTGCTTCGTGCTCATATTTTTCATATCTATAATGCCTTTTCTGGATTATTCATTTTCTTTCCATTCTTAAGGATTGTTCCATCATATGTTGGCTAATTACGTTGAGATTCTAATTGTAATTTTACTTCAAATTAATTACTTTTTATAACCTCATATATATATTCTTGTTTTCTATGTAATAACTATTAACAATCATCAGAAGTTAATGCAAAAAACTGATTTATAACTCTTTCAAAGCTTCTTAGTAAATCGAAGCCTCATTTGAGAAATGAAAGCAAATCCAATAGTTTGCAGATGCCGGCTTCATCCTACCATACCAAATCATGATAATAATCAAACGCATTTCGTCGCATCTTAGTCTTAAAAATATTAAGGATGTCACTTTTCATCCCTCCCCTCCAAACTGCATTTTTAACTTCGCTTACTTTAAGGTTCATGTATCAATGAAATGATTGAATCCAGCTTTTCTGCGCTTTCTTTCAGCCCCAAACGGGAGGCGCTCCTGTTTCTTGTACAGCTTATGTTTGCGAAGAATGCGAATTGATAATACCTGCAATATTTCCATTCTTTTTTGTCAAGTAGTCGTATCGGCAGCAGTTTCGATGAGCAAATTCTCCATGATGCTGTCGCTTTCGGAATTCGACGGGTATTTCTCTTATTTGCATTCCAGGGCTTATTTCCTTTTCACTATTCCTGCGGGAAGCCCCAATTCGCCTGCTGTGCCGAAAAGGATAATCAAACCTTTCTCTTACTCCTTCGCCCTTGTGAAATTTTATTTCGACGGCGCCCGACCAACGCCTTGCCTTTTAGGTATAAAAAGGTGGCGCATGTGAGAGGCATAAAAATTTGTTTCTTTTTTTGTGGAGGACAAGAAAAATTCATTTGCCGAGATTTCTAACTCCTGAGGCTGTAAAAGAACAATGTTCCATCCGAAATCTCGGAATTGTGTAATAAAAGAAAAAGAAAATATCGTAAACTTAGGAAAAAAAATCGATTTTTTAAATATATTTCTAAAATGGAATAAAAATTTTACATTAAATATTTAACAATTGATTGAAAGCATATTTCGGGGAATGTTGTTGAAGAAAATAGCGATGTTTTTGGATTGAATATTATATATTCGCACGATAGCTTAGGTATTAAAATTATCTTCTATGAAATACTTAATATTAAAGTATAAAAAAGATTTTTATATGAACCCGGCGTAACTATGGTTCATACCAGCCAAAACGTGAGCCCGACTACCTGCAACACTTTTTATTAACTTTTTATTTTATGATCTCTCACAAGGCAAAATAATTATAAAGCTCTGGAATTTAATTGAAATTGAATATCCCGCAATTTAATACACTTCAATTTGCAATTAAAATTTGTTTTTCGAGAGACTAAAGCATTGCAATCTTTTAACATCGTCGCGCCCTTCGCCTTTGTCTACGATTCGTAGCTGGAGCATTGTGAATATGGCGATGTGTCATATTTCGTTGCCTAGCGACGCATTTGTTTTTATTTAGCGGATCTGGTTTTCAATTTTGTGATGAGATTAAAAACTACAATTTTCAAAAATGCAAAGCACGCCGATATTGCCACTTGCCTGGGATGGAATAACTTAGAAGAAGTTTACTCTTGCGGGTAAGAGTCAGTAATTTGTAGATGCAATTATCTTCTTTATTTAAATAAACTTGAAGATTTAGTTACCCAAAATTGCAGCCCGAATTCAACGTCAAATGGGATTTTGAGTTTACTATTTAATTACGATAAAAGGATTTTAAATATTGAAAATTAAAATTAAAACAAAATTAAATAATAGTGTTAATTCATTTGATGAAAAGTAATAGCAAAATATGTTTTTAATTAGTTGGACTAATCTCTAAATGTTTTAGCATCAACCTATAATAAGCTGTTAATTAATATTAATGGACGACCATTGACGAGAACGATTAAATTGCAATTGATAATTCAAATGCTTGAAAATTTCAATTTTATTTTATCGTTGAGAAGCCCGATTTAAAAAGCATATAACTTTTTCAGTGACGATCATGCTGTCATGAAATGGAATACCAGCTCCAATGAATTTGTTAAAATATTTGATTTACCGGAAGATTTATATGTAACTGATATGCACTGGTTCCCTAAAGTACAACCATCTGGAAGAAAACAAAGTTTTGAACTTCTGTTAATTACTTCTACGGATGGTGAGTTGAATTTTCTCCATTAAATTTTGTTTTTATAAAGTAAATAAGTTTTTTAAACTGAAACTTTGGAACAATAAGTGGAAAAAAAAAATAATATCATTTTTCACCATGAATTTGAAGTGCTTCTCATTTTTCATCCAGTTAAATTATCCTTTTGAACGAGTTTGTACTTTTGTGTATGCTTTTAAGATGATACATTTTGGTGCATGCAATTAATCAATTATAAATAAATTAATGCAATAAATTTAAGGCAGTACAATTATTGAATTTTATTTAAATCAACTAATTTACATTTTTCCACCGTTAAATTGCTTCAATCCTTAGGAAGGTTCCATCTGATTCATAAGAATGGACGTTTTGAAAAGTCTGTAGAGGCCCATAAAGGAGCTGCTTTGGTAGGACGTTGGAGTTATGACGGAGCTGGCATTCTTACTGGTAGATATATTTATTTATAAATAGATAACCTTCTAATTGGGAATATAATGGTTAATTAATGATCAGTAATCTCTTTGTATTTGCTTTTATACTTATTAATTAATATCTTTTTATCATTTGTGAGATCAACTTTCGTGAATGATTCGTCAATAAATTATATGATTGTAGAAATTAAAAATGTCGTTTATCTTTTAACTTTAAACTAAACTTTTTTGAAAGAATCTTATTTCTCATTTGTAATCCCAAATTTTCAGGAATTTTCATATTGAAATATATCTTATAGATTATTCCTATTCGTAGCTGGAGAAGATGGACAAGTTAAAATTTGGTCCCGCAGTGGAATGCTGCGTTCTACTATAGTACAAGGAGATGTTCCCATTTACACAGCTGCTTGGAGCTCCGATTCCAATCAAGTGCTAATTGCCCAAAGACATGCTCTTATAATAAAACCTCTTGCTGCCAATAGCAAACCGACAAGGGTAAAATATATATAAATAATCAATAGACATTTTTGATGTTCTTTATGAATCTTAAGAAAATTCTGTTTCAGTGGAGGGCTCACGATGGTTTGATATTAAAAACGGATTGGAATAAAAGCAATAATCTAATAGTGTCAGGCGGGGAAGATTGCAAATATAAAGTTTGGGACACTTTCGGTCGGCAATTATTTTCAAGTGCTGCAATCGATTATCCAATTACCAGCTTATGTTGGGCGCCAGGAGGTGAACTTTTCGCTGTCGGTTCGTTTAATACCCTAAGGCTTTGTGATAAGATTGGTTGGTCTTATTCCCTGGAAAAACCAAACGCTGGCAGCATTTATGCAATTGCCTGGTCTTTAGATGCCACTCAACTTGCCGGAGCTTGCAGCAGTGGGAGTATAATTTCAGCCCATGTTATAGAGAGGTAAAAAACTGAAAAGTGAATACAGTTTTACTTTTTTATAATTCTATGATTTAATGAAGATTAACAAACTGAAACGCCAAAGCAGTATTCTAAAAATATAAATTTACAGAACGATCCAAAATTATTGCCCGGGTACCAGGGGAACGTGACAGCGCCACAGAGTTGAGGGCCCGAACAAGTAAAAGGCGCGTGGAATTCGTTCGAACGGAATTTAATTGATTCCGGCGACATTCCACGTGGTCGCGAACAAAGCTTTGTCCGCCAAACCTAAGGCATTTCTCGCCATCAAGTGCTGCTTGACTCGCCTTGCTGCAGTTTAGGTGTTTTGCTGCCGCGGCAGAGCGATCGGCCCCTACCGCAAAATCGCCTTTAAGATTAATTAATTGCCCGACTGCATTGTGCCGTAACACGGCGTATTCCTAGCAGACGATCATTCAATGCGAGAATGACGATTGTTTCCTCTTTTTTGATTTCTCATGCCAGCCTACAACTGGAGATGAGCCAATTTGGATTCGGGCGTTCGCATTGCGAACCTGCAACGTTAGCACATGTAGTTAATCCGACATTTTACATGTTAAATTTTTCCCACTATCAAGAAAAGTCTTCTGATCTTGCTGCAATAAATTTCGTTAAAACAAAATTGTTTTATTTCAGGAAGTTGGAATGGAAAAGTTATGAAGTTATTTTAACAAGTCGTAAAACGATAACCGTAAAAGATGTGTTGAATGATATAGTAGAAAAATTGGATTTTCCGGAAAGAGTTGCTAAAATGGAACTGGAGTTTAATCATTTAGTCGTGACCACAACGTCTAAATGTCATGTATTCAGCACTTCCAACTGGAACACGCCAATTATTTTCGATTTAAAGGAAGGTTCTGTCAGTTTAATATTCATGTGCTCTAGGTAGGTTTCCTAGCCTTTTATCAACTCTAAGACATTACATGTGTAATTTCTTAATGTGTGGAGATTCTTTGCATAAAATTATTAGAAATTTTAAAGAAAGTCTTATGTAACCATGAAAAATGTAATTTCAGACATTTTATGTTAGTCGAAAGATCAAATATCACTATCTACAGTTATGATGGTAAAGTTCTCTGTTCTCCGAAGATGTCTGGTGTGCATTTTGATGCAATGGATTCCTCCCAGATTACTTTAAGCCCGGATGCATTGGCTCTTTTAGATCAAAATGATGACAAACGTGAGAAGCTTTTAATTTTATAAATTTCATGATCATCATTAGCATATATTAAAATTTATAATCCGCATATGTGACATGTTAAAGATGTGAACGAATGATGTAAGAAGGCGAAGTTCAAATTAAGTTAAAAATTGTTGTTTGCAATTTGAAGAAAAAAATACACAGAACTATATTCATATAGGCGACCAATAGGAATGAGTCTCAAAAGATGTTAAAGAGATGCCTGCACCATTTTCTTGATCAAAGGAAATTAATGAAGGTGCAAGTTAAAAAATTCAAGTAATGGGTTTTCCACATGAAAAAAAAGTCAATGGTTTAATTAATTACAATTTATTAAAAAAAATAGACATACATAATTACATGGAATGCGATATGGTTCACCTTTTTTAACATCATTCGTCACGTTCTGTATATGTAAGCAACAAGTATATTAATAATCTCATGTTTAATGTTAGGAATGACATTAATATTGAATGTGTTCAGCTTTCTGCATAATGAATTCTGCGTTTAAGAGGATTTTGTATTCGCTTGGTTTTTATAAATTTTTTTGTACAGCAATTAATAACTTATAAATGAGATTATTATACTTTTATTTGTAGTTATTCAGATATTGGATATTTCTTCTGGCCGACAGGCTACGAACCTAGCTCCAGTTCATCATACGTTAGGAATTTCAAAAATTTGCCTTAGTCAGAGCCAGAGCATTCAAGAGAGGCAACTGGCATTTGTCGATCGGAACAGAGACGTTTATATTTGCTACATTCACGGGATGGACAACAAAAAGGTCACAAAATTGGGGGTCATGATTCAAACTCTTGTATGGAATACAGAAGTGAACATATTGGCTGGGTTGCAAGATTCGATGATGACTCTTTGGCTCTTCCCTACGGCGGTTTATATAGACAAAAGTATTTTGCGAAGAACGACATTTTTGAAGGATCTAAGGTTAATGTTGTATTAAAAGTAGTTAAAAACTCTGAAAAGGTTTATCACTGCAGTTAAAAGTTACAAGTCACGGTTAGGTGATGATGTATCCATGGGCTGATTCTTGTATTCCTATACTAAGATGTTTATAAATTTTCTTTTTTCGATTTTACTTATTTTTTTTTTTAGGAAAAAAAAGAATTTTAATTACGAGTAATTAGAAAACTAATTGGATTTACTTAGGCAAAGTTAATTTGTATTTCATTTTATTCTGGCTATCTCATCTACCTCTACTGAATAACTTTCATGTTGCTAAAAATATCTACAGTTTTTTACTTTAATCTATTTATTATGCTTTTAATTTCCGCATTTGTATATTTATGAATACGTATAATCAACACAGAATCTGAGTGAAAGATCTGCTATTACATATGATAAGAAATTATTATATTGAGGTTTCTGAAAAGTCTAGGAAGTAATCATATATGATTTCTGTTTATAGAAATAGCCTCTCAGAGAAACTTTTCATTTTCTTCAGATTTTAGAAATATCAATGTTTTTTCTTTTAAGACAGATCTCACTAACACAACCATGCATTGATGTTTCAGCGACTGCGGCAAAAGCTTGTCTTTAATGCGCTTTGACAACAATTTCATCAGCATGAGAAGGCACGACGGTGCAATCATCAACTGTTCCATCCCACCGTACTACTCCATTCTGCACAGTTATGTAGCCTCGAAAAAATGGGATAGCGCCCTTCGACTTTGTCGTTTCGTGAACGTGAGTCTTCTGCGGCCAAATAATGATTTGAAAATTAAAAGTTAAGCTATTTACTGCTGGATCTTTTTGCCCCCAGGAGGAAATGCTATGGGCCTGCCTGGCTTGCATGTCATGCTGCGCGAAAGAACTCTGCACGGCCGAGGAAGCTTATGCCGCAATAAACGAGCTTGACAAAGTGTCTTATTTGCAATACATAAAAAATCTCTCGCCGGCCGCCGCCCAAAATGCCCATTTCGCTCTTTTATACGGAAATTTTAAAGAAGCCGAAAATATTTTATTACTTAATGGATTGATTTTTCGCGCGATCTTGATTCATATGGAACTGCACAACTGGAACAGGTAGGAGAGATTTCGCACGAAAAATTTAAATATGGAATAAAAAAGATTTCTTTTACACATTATTCATTTTATTCATTCCCTCATAATGTTTTTCGTTTTACAAATCGAAAATTTTCTTATATTTTTTTGGTAACAAACTCATGTATATGAGAGTCATTTATCTAGGTTCTCACAGTTTCCATATTCAGAATTGCACAATGAAGTTTTTCGCGAAATCTAGTTCATTCTCGATTTTCGTTTCCTATTCAAAATTTCATGTATTCATAAGTATACAAAAAAAATTTGGTTTAACATAACAATTGCATTCATCTTAAATTCGTTAATTTTCCGTTCCAGAGCTCTTGAGTTGGCCGTAAAACACAGAACTCACGTTGATACTGTGCTGTACAAGAGAAAGCGTTATTTGGATTATTTTGAAAAGGAGGAAACAAATGAGAAATTTTTAAAATTTCAAAATGAGGTTGAGATAGATGCAGAGAATATCGAAGCAAAGATTGCACTGGAGCTGGCAAAGGAAAACGAGACAAGGATCTAGTTAAAAAAAGTAACGATGATTTTTTTTCTTATACGTATCGTTTCTTTGAATCTTCCACTCCGTTGGTTTTTACTGAAAGTGATTTTTATAACAAAGCTAACGCAAAAATATTGAAATGAATTTCATTTTGTTGTCGAATCTCCTCACACAAAGTCATCTTTACTTAAACTTAATTGTTTCATATAATCCAAAGGTGCTCAATTCTTCTGATTTTCTTTGTCCACATTTAAAAAGAGAAGGAAAATGTCTGAATATACACTAATTTTAACGACGGCTATGAAGGTTAATAAGTATATGATATCTTTGATGCGTACAGAAAGTAAATGAATAAATCAAAAATTTCGGTTTAAATAAAGCCAAATAAAGGTATATCATAAAAATAAAGCCGCAGTTTTAGGTAACGAACGTGATTTCCTGTTGGGCCGCGAGTTGGACACTTCTGATATGTCAATCGTAGCTCACTGAAATGCAAACTGAATTACACGATCCCGCAGACTATTCACTTTTTTAAAATTCCACAATTTTTAAATAATTCTCATGGTCACTTCATAACACAAGAATATTCTTGGATGTAGAGTGCATCATTTCGCTCATAGTCATTACATGTTGCAAGAATACTCGTACTCTGTCATTTATACGAATTATTTCATACTTGTATCATAAAGCATCCTTTAATGTTAACTCATAGCGGAAGTTTAATTCAAGATAAAAGAAAATCAAAAATTTGAATAATGAATTTTATTTTCATGTTAAAAACGTTTTTAATCAACATTCGATTTTGATATATTAACGTAGTTTTTTAAATATTTAAACAAGTCCCGACGACATACCCAGGCTTCGTCGCGAATTACACAAAAATGCGAAACGTATGTCATAATCCTTTACGGAAAATGCCAATGTATAAGAGAAAACGAATAAATACAAAATGGAAAAAAAGGAAGAATTATTGTCACGACTGATTCTTTTCCTCTTCTTCCCCAAAAACAATGTATTGAAAAAATAAAGCTTGGATATTTCCAAGCAAATTAAAATGATCAATAGAAAGAGCTAACGAGAAAATATTCTTTCATTTACAATAAATTTATCCTACGGAAACTGAATGGCCAAAATATGAAGATAAAATTATAAATTTCAAACCTTTTTTTCCAATAGAAACTTTTGGATTGCCTTGCCTAATAAAGTGAATTAAAGCAAATTAATTTTGCATTAGACAATTGGATTTGTCTTTATCAAATGGCATTTGCAACCGTCAGACTGGCGCAGGTTAGCAAATCACAAGTCAAATTAAATTACCACTGATAATTAATGCTAAATGATATTAGTGAATTTCTATGTCTTAAGCTTTAACATCTTCAATACTGTTTCTGCTACTGTACAACCATCTCCAGTAAGCAACCTAAAATTACATAAGTTATGCAAGGTAAAAAGTATAGTTGGAAAACAATTAATGGGGCCAAAATTATACTACCTTCATTCTGTCCCATATATTTTCTATTGAATCCATGGCTGGTCTCACATCCAGTAAAGCAAATCTGTAGTTTGGATCTACAGTGCCCCCATCATAATAGTCAATGATATATCTAACTTCTTTCCCACATCTATCCACTATCCAATCATGCCTATCAAATGGTAGTTCATATCTGCTAACAAATGTATTGTGTTATTTTTCATTTGAAATACTAATGAATTTCAATCATCAAATCATAAAGTGCCTATGACAAATACCAATTGTGGGTTAAAGTTAAATAAATTCTTAATGCTTGAATGCAAAAGTATAAGAAAAAATATTAAGTAATAAATGATGCTCAGCAGCCAATTTTTAAAAATGCAACAGTAATTAATATTTGTACAAAGAAAAAACCATCATTAAATTATTTGCAAATGCTAAATCCTTGACAACACTAAACTGTGAAACAGAACAACCAAATCTTACTGGAAACTACAAACACAAAATGAAGAGATGAAGAATATCATTAACTTGTTTTACCCCAGTAAATGTCTGATTTGAGCTCTTGGTGAGTATTCCTTCGCCTTTCCTCCAAAGCTCTTCAATTTCGGACAATCACACTCCTTAGCATGCAATGCTTCCCACTTCAACACCTCCTGCCAAGCCAACTCATTATTTGCATTATGAATTTTAATAATATCTTCCATGTCTTTTGGCTTTATGTCGTCATCCTTCCACCTCCAGCCTTTCCGCAGCATCGCGTTCCAAAACATCTGCTGACTGGGATAGACCCAGAAGGCGTTCTCGTTTCCTGCCTTCGGTATCGAGGAGGTTTCCCTAGCCGTCGGCAGCGGGAACGGTTGGTCCGGGGCGGGCATTTGGTTAGGAGATTCCATCTACTTAAACGTGGGCAACCATTAGGTGAAAAGGGAAATCGAGCTGCGAATGAGGCAAAAGAAAAATTTTTATATATTTACCATGTTCAGCGGATTCACTTCGGGCTCTCCTCGAGAAACTGGGCACTCCGAATAATTTTGATTTGCATGCCGCATTGGGCATTGGGAAACATTTTTCACCGGCTTTTTTTCCTCAGAATTCGAACTTTCGGCCGCCGAAATTTGAGAGGCGGACAGGGTGGAACCCATGTTTTTTCTTAAAAAAAAGATAATATTTTTAACCTTAACTGCAAATTTAGAATCCTGACCATAGACGTCCGCGAAAAATCGGAAATCAGTTAACCTCGGAACGTAGTTCAAATCCTAATCTATGGAGCGGTGCTTGAGAGCCAAGTTAACGGTTTTTTTTTTCGAGATCGAAATCTGCAACGCGGAAGTTTGGTTAACCGAAACAAGTGGCGATGTCTGAAGAAGAAATCAAACTCCAATTTTAAAAATAAATTTATCGCCCGCGATATGCGATCACAGTTCTTATCTGTTAATTTCAGTTCGAACCTGACTTCCCATAACTGCAAGTGCAGAGTGCTCCGGAGGAAAAAATATCCTTCAAGGATCTACCCTCATCAACGAATCTAAGCAGAATTAATCGGAGAAGAAAAGCGATTTGGAAAATTTTGCAACGGCCGCGAATATCTTGGCGGATCACGTTCAGCATTCAAGATTTATTCAACTGAATAGGAATGTAGGACTCTGTGTTTGTGCGAAATGCAAAATCAACGGCTCGCTGTCGACATTAAAATATGTCACTTAACTAATCCCGCTCGTTTATTATAAATTAACAATCGCATTGCAGGTATTTAACGTCACCTAATAACTCATTTTAATTTTTCCGTAATTTTAAGTGTCAACGGCTTGATATAACTTACAAAAAACTGCCTAAATAAGGAGATGGCAATAAACGACTTTTTATCTGGCACGGGGAGCGAGCGCCTCGTTTGTATTGCTTAAAATCGGCAATAAAAAAATGCGGGAATTTCAATGATTGATCACTCGAGTTGTCGGTAATCGTCGTTCATGGCAATCACCTCATAAGTTTTCTTTTTTCGTAATGGACAAATATTAGCGAGGAAAAGAGAGAGGAAAAAATTTAGCTTCCGGACAGTTTAACCTAACCTCGTTGAAAATGCGTGCGCACGTCATGGCGGACACGTTCGTTCTCAATTCCAACGGCAGATGTCGGGAGGATGCACTCTCAATAGACGACAAAAGCGGGATTTTTTTTCCCCGCTTTGAAAATTCCGATTACTTCCACAACGGGAGCGGAAAAATCTTTTGTCGTTCTCCACGTTGCGCGAGAAAAAAAGAAAAGGTATTAATCGAATCGTCTTTCTTCATTCTTTTGGTTCAAGGAGTGCAAGGGAAAAGTGGCGAAAACGACACCCTCCCTGCCTTGCCGTCCCGCACGGAACGGAAAAAATGTGGTGGACGTGGGAAAAATTTTTCCTTTTTCTTGAATTAATACCGGGAGGGGGCTCGTCGACGTTCTCCAGGTGAATGCGAATCACATTCAGGATATTGAATCCTTTATCCGGGTTTTTTTCTCTTCGTTTGGCGCCCCGTAACTTTTAGATTTAACAATTCTCCTCATTTACGTTTCGACGCCGCCGACGTTTTTCGACGAGCGCAATTATCCGCATTTTTTTTAATGCTTCTCCTTCAGGTCCCTCGCCAACTTTGCTCGACGCCCTGCGAAATCCGTCTTTTCGAGTTCACCGAACGGGCGATCCTTTTGGTTGAGGGCCGCGTGTCCCGATTTCCCGGAGAACGGCGGCGAAAGAGGTGGACCTCGCTCCGGAGAAGACATGGACACGGTCTTGCGTCCTCTTTCCTCGGCTTTGTTACGCGCAAAACGTCGGTCGTAGCTCGCTTTCTGCGGAGCTCCTTTTCCTTTTACCGAGGAGAGTGCCTCGGAGCTTTCCCGCGGCCCAGTTACACCGCTTTCCTTCTTAAAATCGCATCTCCCGACGGGAAAAAAACCGGGGAAGCTCTCCGGCATTTTAAGGCCGCAATCAAAAATCGCTCGAATCCGAGAGAGAATTAATTTTTGAAAGCCGCCTCGCGATTTACGAGGGCGTTTTTTTCCCTCCATTCCCCAGCGCTTTCGAGCAAGAGTCGCGGCTGAAATATAAAAATTTGTGGAGGAAAACTGTGAATGGGGTGGGCGGAAACCATAAACGTCGTGGCAGAAACTGATTTTGATGTTGTTACGAAAAATAACGGTAAGATTGTTTTTCGAAAGCTCTACCGGAACGGATCAGGAACGTCTTGCTCCGCCCGGCGCTGTCGCTTTAATTTCCCAGGGGGTGGGTTTTTTGGTCGGTAAATGGCTCCTCGGGCGAGCACCGTCTGGAAGAGTCAGGAAAGGGACACCGTCGAAGGGCCGAGATTTTCTCGCCGGAAGAGTTTTCCGCGGCGATCGTCGGACGGGGGCAATTTTCGTTTCATCGGCTCCCGCGCTGTTAGGAAAAGGTGGAGGAAAAGAAAAGGCAGTTTTTTCCTTTCCTTTCTTTTAAATTTTTTAATGGAGGAAAAAAAAGGAAAAAATTAATTTAATTTCTTGATATTTCACTGAGTTTCAGTCAGAAAAGTGAAATTTATCTCCGAGCCAGTTGAAAATTGCGAAAATCTTTTTAATAAGCTGTGTGGGACGGAAATTTTTAGGTTTTCCTTTTTTTTCCTTTTCCCTCCCTTCCGCTTTCTCCGTTCCTTTGTAAGTTTAAAGTCGGAATAAAATATTTTTCAGAACGCAATCTGGGAGATT